>VXBR01006093.1:479728-505325 GCA_013400215.1 Cisticola juncidis
CAGGCGCCGCGCGGGCTCCGCGCGTCCCTCACGGGGTCCCGTTCTCCCCTCACGGGGTCCGGTTCGCGGGGGCCCCCGCGGCCGCCGCGCTCCTCGCAACACACCGCGCACAGAGCGAGCAAAACGCGCCGCTTTTCGCGTTTAAAGCACACCGCACACCGCCGGTAAAACACGCCGCGCTTGGCGTTTAAAATACGCCGCGCTTTTCATTTAAAATACACCGCATTTTGCGTTCAAAACACAGCTCCAGGCTGAGCTCCACAGCCGGGGCCAGGCCTGGACACCGGCCGGAGGGACTCCCCCCCTGAGCAAAAAGAGGGGATAGAAGGTGAGTGTGTGAGCCGGTGAGGGCTCGCTGTGGGGTGGGAACCCTTCCATCGCCCCTAGGGGTGTTAGTGTACCCCAGATAAGGGTCCCAGCCGTCTGGTGCCGCTTATCGCAAAATCACAGAACCAGTTAGGTTGGAAAAGACCTCTGAGATCATCGAGCCCAACTTATGACAGACCCGAGCATAGCACTGAGTGCCGCGTCCAGTCTTTCCTTAAACACCTTCAGGGACAGCGAGTGACTCCAGCGCCTCTCTGGGCAGCCTGTTCCAACCTCTGATCACCCTTCCTTGAAGAGGTTCCTCCTAAAGCCCAACCCAAAAACCCTGTCGCATCTCAAGACATTTTGTCCCGTCCCTCGTTCCCCGGGAGCAGAGCAGGCTGCACCCTCCTGTCAGGGGCTTGGAGGGGGTGATAAGGTTTCCCCTGACCTTATCGCAGAGGTTACAATACTTTTGTTCTGCAGGCAGCAGTCTGGCACTTAAACCCACCTCGCCTCGGCTGGTTTTTATACCGGAGCCGGGATTTCCAAACAAAAAATTTTAATGTAACTCTGTAATTTCTCCTGAAAGGGGAGTGTGAAAGCTTGTAAACTCAAACGGAAAAACTGACCCCAAAGTGACCTTCAGTCCTCGGTGTCACCTGCCATGTAGCAGCCAAGGGTTATTCTCTTGCAGTGCCTACGTGCCACGCCTTAAAAAGCGGGATTTGGGTGGACAATTGCTCTTTTTCCTTGTTTGTGCTTTGATACAATTACTGTGCATTGGTTTCTTTCTATAAAAGGTGCAGGAGAAGGTGTGATTGTTGTACCTCAGAGCTGGTGTGTGACTCACAAGAAGTACAAATAAAAATACTAAAAAATAATGTGTTTTTCTTTACCCCCACAAGACCAGGCATGACCACATGGAATTTGAGTTACTTAAATGAGGAGCGCTCACGTGTTTCAAAAATAAAAAACCAGGAAAAAAAATCAGGCCTTTACATTCAAGCTGTCATTTGAATATTTATTTAATTTATGTTGAGCTTTGAAAATTACCTTTATCACCTAATCAAGAAGCCATTATCTCTGTTCAAACAGCACACCCCTGTGACCTTTGTTCAGGGGACTTCTTTCCTGGTCTCCAAGTTAGCCTTACAAGATGCCCATTACAGAAGTCTCAGACATTTTAAAGCAAAGGTTAAAAGAATTTCCAAGGTTATTACATCTACTGAAATAATGATTCTGTTAATAACTTGTGTGCCCCTTTTACCACGCTCCTTGCCTTTGCATTTCCCAGATCATGGAATCACGTGGAGCAGTAAAGGGCCTTGTCCCTTGCAGCCATCAATTTAAACTGTTTGTATTTCCCTCTGCTCTTGCTCGGCTTGCATAAGAAACTGCAATTATGTTCTCTTAAAGGAAAAAGAACAAAGATTAAAAATTTTAATGTCCCTGGCGTGTCAAACGAAGGTGGCAGTAGCCAGTTAATAATGGGTTCTTTAATGTATAACCTTGGAGCCTTTTGTGTGATGATCCTTGTGGGGGATGTTTGCTGTTTTCAAGTGTTGTGCTGAATCAAGACACCACCTGATGCCAGAAATCAGAGTTGGAGAGTGATAGGTGAATTTTATCTTTGCTGGTTCAGCTAAAGAGTTACTTGCAGCATCATCATGGGGATTAAAGAGAATGTGTGACATATCCTAGCGGTTTGGTCAAATCACACCACTGATAAAGTGGTAAATAAGCAAAGAATTTGTGAAATTAAGTGCTTCGAGTTCCTCTATTCTAATAGTTAGGCATCCCTCCTCAGCTGCCTGTAGAAATGATCCTCTTCCAGAAACAGCTTCAGCAATGCACTGTGCTAAAGAAAGCACTAATCTGGTTTGCTCTGCATGTGCTGCTCGAGTTGTATTTCTTCTATGAACACATTGTCAATAATGGATTTGTTTCAGTGTGATCACAATGCAGCAAATTCAGCATCTTGTGCTGCTGTGCTTCCTAGACGTGGTGCTGCACTTCTGTCAAGAGGAATTGTAATTAATGGCTCACACAGAGACAAAATACACATTGAATTTTACTGGAGTCATTAGGTAATTCTATGTATAAGACCACTTAGAAAATGCCCAGGTGGAATCTTCATCCTTGGGATTACTCAAAAGCTCTCCATGTGGTCCTTTTAGGAAAGGGGTTTAGCGGTCACATTTCTAAGAATATTCTGTTGTAAAGTTCCAGTTAAAAAAAAAAAAAAAAAAAAAAAAAAAAAAAAAAAATCACTGATGGCATAGTATGTGAATTGAAAAGATTCTGTCATCTCCCCAGCCTTCAGAAAGCTGAACTTTCTGTGGCTTTATGCCCTGCTGTCAGAGTGCTCGGACTATTTCAGGCTGCTTTCCTCGAGGAGCTACTTTGTTATTTCTCTTTCTAGGGCTGCAATGGTGAATTTGAACGTGGCTGCCAGCGGGAGATGTGCAGGGAAGTGCCTCGAGTTCAGCATCCAGTTTCACTGCTGAAACACTGCTTGTGGGAATCCTGGCAAGTGATCTTGTTTATTGCTTATGTCTCTTTCAAGGGTCATGCTTTCTGGCAATGTTTCTTTTATTCAAGTTAATTTCAAATGCCAACTGATGCCTCTCGTTTGTTATGCCTTAACTTTAATGTCTGGTGGGGTTCAAGGAGAAACTGCAGCCTTCTGCAGGTATGTACTTCTAGGCAAGAAGTTCATGATATAAGCAGACCCCCAAATATCTCAGAAAGCTCTCAGTAGATTGGCTTAAATATTTGATATATTTTAAATATAAATAATTAAATTATTGCCTTCGATAAAAATGATAAAAAGGCAGAGTTGTTTCAGGAGTACAGGGTAGTAGTCAGAAACCAGAGCGTTTCCTCATTCACATGCTGCTGGAATGTTAATGTCTCCAGTCACTTCAAAATTGTGACAAAATCTGGATTATAACATTTACCCTTCTCTTGTCCTTGTCGTTCCGGGCTGTGATGTAACAAAAATCTATCTTCATTTCTGAGCCATGAATAAGGTTTTGCAGAGCGTGCAGATAACTGGAGGCCGTGCCTCTTGCCGGGGTGGTGTGAGCGCTCGGGTTCACTAGAGGTCACACTTCTTTTACTCCTCCCTGTCTGCTCCTCACGGGGATGCGCTGGCGGGCTGTGCTCCCGTCACGTTATTTACCCGGCAAAATGACAGCTGTAATTCTGTACGGGGCACAGCAGCACTAAGTGGCTTTTGAATGATTGAAAAAAAATACAAAACAAAAAAAGCCCCAGACCTTTTAAAGATCAGACAGGGAAACGATGGTGAATAAATGACATGTGGCAGACTGAAAATACGTCTCAAAGCGATCTCATGGGTTTTTATCAGACGGTATCTCCACAGTCGTGTTGTCACAGAATCCTAAAATGATTTGGTTTAGAAGGAACCTGAAAGCTCCTCCAGTTCCCTCCTACCAAGGGCAGGGACACTTTCCCTGAGTTTCTCAGTGCCCCGTCCACCTTGGCCTGAGGCACTTCCATGGACGGGGCATCCGCAGCCTCTCCGCATGTCCCGGGCGGTGCGATCAGCCCCGCCGCAGGGACAGGATCGCAAAGACACAGCTGTGGCACCCAAGGGAGTCACCGCTGCCCCGTGCCGGCCTGGGGGCTGCTGTGGGAGCAGGGAAAAGGGATGGGAATAATCGGCAGCCCCGAACACAGGGCACGGCACCGGGTCAGGAGGAGGCAGCGCCCGCTGCACAGGGCCCTGCGGAGCGCTCCACTCCAGCCCCACCTCATTCTGTATTCATCAGCCCGCATAAAATTAAATCATATTAAGGCACATTATTGAACAAGCTGATTCAATTTAACTGGAGTTTATTTGCTTTCTGTTGTTACAGTGCCTTTTAAAATTAGGCAAATTAAATCAGCTGGTCAAGCTCTGAGGTGAAGGCTGGGATGGAAACGAACCCAAAACATTGTGAAAACGTGGATTCCTAAACAAACAAATGCCTTTTTTCAGGGATGCTAATTTCTGGGAATGCTAATTAAAACTTAATGCATGCAGCAGAAACTGCACTGCAAGAATATTAATAGCATGGTACGAAGAAAAATAGAGATAGGGCGTTTCAGTGCTTCACTTCTGTAGGTATATTTTTCCTACTAAGATGAATTATTGGGAAAAGAAGAGAACAGCTCAGGAATCTGTGTTTATTTAAGATCAAACACAGGGCACTTTCTTAGCTCTGGAACATCTAGATCTAAGAGTACTCAGTAAAGAGCATGTTTATACTTCAAATGTGTTTTACTTTTTGTAGTCCAACATTTCACAGGTAATACCATCTAAATTATTTTAGTGTACTTTAGATTTTGTTGTTTCAACATTTCAGAGGTTATCTCTGCTAGGAGTTGAGACTCAGGGCCATTTAAATGAGTCAATATTTTTGAGAAATTAGGAGGAATTCTGCTTACCAAAGGGAAAGATCCAGCCAAGTCTTTCACAAGAGTTATTTCCTGAAAAGGTAAGTTGGAGCAAAGGTCTGCTTGCTTCACGTCCTTGAAGTAGAAGATTATACTTTTAAAATTATTTATATACCCAAGTTTTTTATGTGTTAAAAAAAAAAAAAAGATTGCTATTGTTGTTTGTGGGAGCCTTTGGAAGATCTTATTTCCCTAAGTGATGTGTACTGAAAATGTTTCATTTATTTTGTATTTGTTCTGTCATGTATTTGTAGTGGAATCCAGCATGGATTCCTAAAGTAGCCTATGAAGCATTTTTCTTAAGACCTGATCTCATTTTTTTTTGTCAACAACCAGCATCTAAGTTCTTATTTCAGAGGATTCTTACTGCACTGAGACATCCTAATGTTTGTTTTAAATGCAGACTCTTACACCAATTCCTTCCCCTCTCACTTCTTTAGCTGAGAAATGACACATGTGATTTTCAATGGCATGTCAATAGCAGAATACTTTGTATTGTGGGATTAACAGAGCAGACTGCACTGACATTGCACAGACAAACTTCACTCCTCTGGTTCAGCTGAATAGATTCTCAATATTCTCCTGCTGAATTGTTTGCTGTTACTCATTGAGTCGGAATAAAGTTGCATTCACATCAAGACATTTTCCTCTACTACAAAATGACTGGTTTCAGAGGATTTACATCAGGAAGGAATTTAGTTTGAGAATGTTAATAGCATTTTCTATTTGAAGATTTTTCCCCATGTCACTGTAATTCTCTTTTCCTGAGTTTTTGTACCATATCATATTTGAAAGCTGTTTCTTTGAGTTTGCTCTTCACATGTCTCACTCAAACCTTCTGTCCAGCTCTGCCTTTCTAACCTGGGCCACTTTTTCATCTTGTTGCTCTGTAGGTTCTCTTGCTCTAAATTGCTCTTGCCTTCCTTCTGCCATCTTCCCAGCTGCAAGGATTGCCTATGGAACGACCTTCTCCTTTTCCAAAGGTATTCAGCACCATACACCCTGTATGCATCTTCCTGGTAATGAGTACATACCAAAGGCAGGCTCTTAGCTTGTCTGTGCTGGGGATTCCACGTTGTGGAATGGGTAATAAAAAATCCTGGCTTCTTGGAAATGGCATGAATTATAATGGCATAAAGGGAATAGGGGATTCTGGGCTTCTTCCGTGTGCAATTAAAGGAAAATTCTGTCATGAGTTGAACACAGACTTTTCTCTCCATTAGCTAGTTTTCCATGTCTTTTGCATGTAAAGAGAGTTGTTCAGCACTGCACACATAACCTTTTCCATTTTTCCCTATGAGAATGCTGCTTGAGTGCAATAAATCCACCACAAAGCCCTTAATACCCGAAATAAACTTTACTTGCACCTGCCATCTTCTGTTCCAAATGCCATCTCAATTGAAACACTCCTCTATATTCTGCATGTAGCATCTCAACCAAGCTGAATTATTTCATCTGCCACAAAGGGATTAAAGATGTCAACAGTAATTATCTTTGCCTTAATCTCTGGCAGTTGCTTTTCCTTAAATATGCTCAGAGGTTCATTATAACTTTCTCACTGAATCTCTTGCTGCATAGAGGTACCAAGGTATCACTTTCTGGCATAGCAAGTGCTGACACACGTGTCCACTCCTGCAAACAGGAGATGGTCAGGAGGGTTTTACTCATAAATTCTGGTCAGTGTTGCTCTAGTTAAAATCCCAGTGGAGCTTACACTCTGCTTGGAAGCCTGTTAGGCTGCTGGAAAGCAATTCTAACCTATGAGAGGACTGAGAATTTTGCAGAGCTTTGTGTTATTAATATGAAATACTTAGTGCTTTGAATTCTAATGGCAGTCAAGCTTTACTGTGATCTAGAAGAACTGGCAGAGGTGAGCAAGGACAAGACAGCAAGCAGGAGGAATTACTAACTTGATCTTTGAATTTCATAGGCATTTTAAAGATACATGACCCCCAAGCAGTGGGCTCCCAAGGGTTTCAGTTTGTAAAACAACTGAATAATATTTTATATTTCAAGTGCTATTTTTCAAAACCTATTAGTAATCCTTGCTGCTCAAATCAGCTTAACTCCATGTCGTGATTAATTAACAAGTTTAATTACTTAAAATGACTATAAAATATCATTTACCAAAGCCTTGAAACAAAGGTTTTGATAAAAATATCACAGAAGTCAAGAGAAAGAAAAAAAATTGTTAATATCAAGTTTTAAAAGGTAGTAGCCATGTTTCACTCTTTTGAAATACTTGTACTGGAAAAAAACTGCATCATCAAATATACATTAACCTAAAACTGCATGGAAAGAGAACTCCAGTCTTCTGTTATTAAAGGAAACTTGTGTTTTTACCTTTTCACTACATTCCTGCTGAAAGGCTAGCAATTAAAGCTAACAACTAGACAAATACATTTAGGGTTCTCTCTGGGCATTATAGTATTCCAGATAAGGCTTTTGGCACAGGCAGTAATACTCGTGCTCCAGGAAGGCACAGAGGATGACAAATACACATTATGGTGTGCCCATCAAAATAAAATCCCGTTTGCTCTGCTCAGCAGCTTCGCCAGCTCTTCACAGAAATGATAAATCTCTGAGGATATTTTCTTGCAAAGACACAAAGGGAAAAAAAACCACCTTAAATACATTTGAATATTCATTTCTTAGCTATCTTTTTCTGTTTTGTTTCTTCCCTCTCGGAGAATGCAGGAAAATGTGTGGTGCTCTAACAAAGAGCCTTTTCTCCCTTCTGAATAATCAGACACAGGAAAACTCTGCATCCATCCAGTGACAATTGTGATGAACTGGGGTTTTCTCTGCGAATTCCCTGCTGGCTGCACTCCAGAACACAGCCTGTCAGTCAGGTAGGGGCGATGTGCAGCGCTGGCTCCTTTTCCCCCTGAAGGGACTGATACGGTGTTTAGCCACAATGGAGAGTTGTCCATTAAAATGACAGCGGCCTGCAAAGACACTCGGCAGGCTGAGCTGCGAGATGATGCATAATGAGCTGGGAATAGGCAGGCAGGCACCTTTTTCCAGAACCTTCTATCCCGAGGGGAGCTCGCTGAGCAGCCTGGCCAGCCAGGGAGGCCTTCTTGGTGTGAGTTTAAAGGAGGGACGCTCCTCTCCAGAGAACATTGTGGCGTGAAATGATGCTCTGCAGTCACAGAATCATCCAGAATCACAGAATCACCAGGTTGGAAGAGACCTCCACGATCACCGAGTCCAACCCAGCCCTAACACTTCAACTAAACCACGGCACTCAGTGCCACATCCAGTCTTTGTTTAAACACATCCAGGGATGGTGACTCCACCACCTCCCCGGGCAGGGCATTCCAGAACTTTATCACCCTTTCTGTAAAAAACTTTTTCCTAATTTCCAGCCTATATTTCCCTCGGCAGCTTAAGACTGTCCTCTTGTTCTGTCTGGAGAAAGAGACCGAACCCCACCTGATACAGCCATTTTTCAGGGAGTTGTAAGAGTGGTAAGGTCACCAATGTGTGTTTGTCACCAGGCTGGGACAACAACCAGCTGCTTTTACACCTAGTTCCTTCTGCTGTATCTTGTTGAGTTACAGCAGCATCCAGGAGCATCAGCTGAAATAAAGAGTCTGTTTTCATTTGGTGTTCACCACCCCAAAATACACAAGGATGGATTCTCCAGCAATCAGGTGCTTATTGGAAAGATGGCCTTAGATTTTCTAGAATCCTTGCTCTCTTCAGTTGGTTGGGGACTTTGGATACTGAGTCCCTTTCCCCTAGCCAAGCCCACTCCAGCCTCCCCAAACAGCTGCATCTGGCTATACCTGGGATTATTTTAAACTTTCTGCATTACTGATAAGCAAACATTTCCTAGACCAAAGAGTGAAAAAGAATCAGAATGTGTCACAGCACCTTAACCTGTAAGAACACAGTCCCGGTGCCTTCAGTGATTACTTCACACAAAATACCTGTGTGCTATTTAGTCTAGGACAAGAATGGCAGGTGGATGCCCTCCATTTTCATTGCAATGTCTTTGTCCTAATAAAAAGTCACTTTTGCTCTACAAGTGACAGAGCTTCAAGAGAAGAATGTTCTCCTGTGTTTAAGGCTATCATAAGGAAAGAACAGAAAAGTTCAAATGTTCCTCTGTAGAGAACTTCAACTTGCTTAGTAGGGAGGCTTTCCCTAGATGAATTTTGTGGGGTGGTAATAAAGAGGATGGAATAAAGAGTACTTTATTCCAGAAGATGGTTTAGACCAAAGAACCCTGAGAGAAAGAAGGTGCTACTGATCAAAATTAGAAAGGCCTGTGAGGGGGAAAGTTCAGCTTACTGAGTACATTAAGAGCTCAGCTTTTTATCATCTCTTGGAGACTGTAGTAGCAAGAATATGTCCTCTCTATTTATTTAGCCTAGATACTCATTGCTCTCTTAATCTATTTAAATTACTATCTTTACATTAAGAAAAGTTAAATTCTGGAGGGTTTTTTATCTTGTGGGGGGAGGAAAAAAAGCAAGGTTCAGACACATCTGTCTGTTCTCCATTTCCTCACATTTAACAAATCTGTGGAAGAACAGATTCAACAAATCTGTGGAAGCCAGCACCACTGCTGGCTTTTAGTTCACATCTCAACAGCTGGATTTCATCTGAACACATGATCAGAGAGACACTTTCAGGTAAGCAAAGCTCAAGATTTTAGAATTCATTTTTCCTTTAGAATTTACAGTATGCAGAAATGAGCATTGGCAGATAAGTTTCAAGCAATTAAATCCATGAATCAATGTCCTGATTTGAGCAGTAGTTTTGGGTGGAAGCGGGGTCAGGTTCATTCAGTTATGAAAAGACAAAAGCTCTCTATGAGCTTCAGAGGGCAGAGATGTGTTCCCAAAGGAAATGCAGTCTGACTATGGATGGCTATTGGCATGGAAAGCTACTTCTAAATTGGCAAAGGCACAATGGGAGGTTTGTGTACCAAAAATCACACCCATGACCTTGGTGGCAGTGCTAGCAGTGCCTTAATTGGCCTTTACACTCAGGCCAGATTGCTCTTGCAGATTTTGTTTTCCTTCCCCTAATTGCTGGAACGGGGCTGCGCGGGTGCATGGCCAGTTCACGGGGATGGTTTGCCAGGGTGACTGACAGGCTATTGGGATGGAGATAAGCACCCTTCTCCAGTCTGCAGAAAGTCCTGCCCTGTGTGGAATCATTCCTCTGTAATCAGGGAATCACAGATCAAGATAAACACTCGCACAGAGTCAATAAACCTAATTTTTATTTTTGTAATTAATCTTGAGAGCCACCTGATTCTGCATTGAATCGAGACTGTAATTTCAGCAGTAAACATCTGATATTGTAATGAAGAAGCTAAGTATGAATAGAGCCACATTTTTGATTAATTAGAATTTTGTTGCCAAGGAATTAATCTGTTTTCCCTTCTCTGTGGAAAAAAATCCAACCCTCTCTAAAATGAGTTTCTCAGCAGGGATAATTATAGAAATGTTGAGTGAACTCCAGCAGCAGACATGTTTCAATGTGTCTTTGTTTTCCTGGAGCAAGTGGAATATGGGAGAGAATAGATGACCATTAAATATTGACTATGGCTGTTATTTTTGCTGATCATAAAGTAACAGAAATGCCTGTCCTGGACCTAGGACTTGCTGGGCACGAAGCTATTTCTGGGTGAGATAAGAGCGAGTTTAGCTCAGGCTGTATTAACTCAGCCCCGTATTCATGGAGAAATGGCTCCAGGCTGGAAGTCTATACCGGTTAGCTGCTGCTCTATCAGCTGAGGAGCTGCTGTGGTGATACTCTGCACGCCTGTGCTTCCTTGGATGATCCCTTGGACTGATTCCCATCCTCTTCTGAGGCACTGGGGGTGATGCTAGCAGAACTGACAGCCCCCAAAATGAGTTAACTGTACTGCAGGGAACTTTGCTGAATTTCTTGTGATATAGGGATGTGAATCTGTGCACATGGAAAGTGAACATGTAATTTCCATGGGCATGAATAAATAGATCAACCACTTAGTATCTTAAAACACTGCTTTCTGTCATTACCTATGGCAGCAGGGGATGTATTTCATTGCTCCTAAGGTTAGGGGAAGAAATGCTTTTTCTTTGCTAAGAAAAGCTACCACACTCACAGGATTTGTGTCTGTTGCCATGTTCCTGCTTTAATACGTCTCTTTAGGATGCAGAAAGCTCTGTTCAAAATCAGGATAACCAGACAGCATTAGAAAATTCAAAAGGATCCTGTCTCCATATCAGAAGTGCAGATTCAAATGCTGCAGTTCAGGCTCATCAGTATTGATTCAGATGCGAGTAATTGAAACTTGCTGTCACCGCGTGCTTCTAGCAAAGTGTGAAATTGAGGAACGGGGAGACAATGCCCAAACCAGGGATGCATGACTGCAGCCTTGAGTGCTTCCTTGTGGGTGACCCAAGGATTTCATTGCCTGCTTACCCGCAGAGCAGAGAGCACAGAAACTCTTAGGCATGAGAATCCTTTGGGTCCCAAACTTTATTTCTTCATTTTACTGTTCACTAAAAAAAAAAAAAAAATCCAACCCAAAGCCCTGTGTAAGATGGATTAATGCATAATAAGCAGTTAAGTCTTGCTGTTAACATAGTTGAGAGTCTATAGTTGATATTTTTAAATCACTTTCTCTCAAAGAGGTGTGCTGTAATTTTTCTTGAGTGAGTGACGATGTATATGGATGGAAAGCTTGAATACGATGAGCTGGGCTATTTGTTAAGAAAATGTTTGGGGTTAAGTAAGGACTGGGTTGTTTCATCCTCCGCCTCATGCTATGCAAAGAGCTCTCCTATACAGAAGAACATATTTTTGAAGACTTTCTGATGTGTATTAATGATTTCCCCAGTTGTAGGGAGAGGGATGAAGAAGAAAGGGGCCCTTATCCTTTAAGAGCCATGTAAAAGAGCATTAAATAAGTTTGCTCAGTAAACAGAATTCTTGTCAATGAAGTATTAGTTCTTGTGCACTAGGGTCCTAAACAGTGGATGGAAAATCTAGTATCTGCAGTATAATATAATAGATTGTTTTGTGTTAGGTCTAACTAAACAAGGTGGAAGACCCTGAATATAGGACCTTGGTTAGAAGTTACCCCCAAAGACAATTTCTATTTTTGCCTGTTTGAACAAGCAGCATATGGTTTATTTTGAGCTAAATTTTTTTGTGTGAACTCAGCTTTGTATCCTTCAAGGACAGGGAGATCTCTTCTATTCTTTTCTGATCAGGTACATTTATGTGTCATGGAAACAGTGAAGAAATGCTATTTAAATTAAAGTTCCTCAATATACATATTTATCATTTTCATGCATCCTTTTGAAAAAAATTAAAATGTTGTGCACATCCTAGGAGTTGCAGCCAAACAGTCTCTTCACTCTAAGAGGAAGTAAATGAATCCAAATTTCTTCTCTGGTCAGTTTAAAATCCAGGTATCCCGCTAAAATCCACAATCTGCCTTAACTCTGAAACCTTGTAAACATCTGGTTACCAAGTGAAACAAACAGCACGTTGAAACTGACAGCTAGCTCATGGATATATTTTGTTTTCCTTCTTGCTCTGATTAATATTTTATTCCTTAAACAGTGTTTTGAACACCTCTGAGACTATTGTTACAGGAGCTATATCGTGAGAGAATGACAGATGGTGGATGAGGAGAACCTTTTTCATAAATCATTTCCCTTTGCAATGCTTCTATTTTATCTTCTGTAAAATAGTTAGCTAGCTAAAAGTATAGTATTCTTTCTGGTATTAATGAGAGAATTTGTAAACAAAGGAATTCTTTGACTCCAGGCAGTTGCATTTTACCTACCAGCCCTCAAAAAAAAAAAAAAAAAAAAAAAAAAAAAAAAAAAAAAAAAAAGTATCAGAAGCTTGATGTGATGTCTCTTCCTGGTTGCTAGCAATTCTGCTTGTGCTTCTTTCACAATTTCATCACAGATAGGGGCTCCAACCCTGCCAATGTTAATATTGAAACTGCTATTTTGGGTTTAAAAAAAAGTCCTTTCAGTCTATTGGAGTGTAACAGTATCATTTCATTTCACATTCTACCTCCTTAAAAGGTTGTCACAGCAGCAGTAAACCCAAGATTAGTTAAAAGCCAGGACAAAATTGCAACATTCTTATACATAAGAAAACAGGCGAGGAAAGATTTCCACCCCACTGAAAATTCCTGCTCCCTTACATCTTCTTAACTGACACTTAGTGCTTGGATAATAATGAGAACATAGGAAAAAAAGATTATAGCTTTATGTTAGTGACAGTAGAGTTATGGCTGAAGAGCTGCTTTCATTCTAAGCCTTCATTTTCAGCACTTACAGCTTCTGAATATATTACCCCTTGGGCTTCCATTACACATGCTTGCTTTCATCCCAAAAGGTGTTTTGTGGCTTTCTTGTTTAGTCTTTTTCTTTTTTTCTTTTTTCATTACGTTTTCTTGGCTATTTATTTGATACCTAAATATGAGGAAAAATATCCTGATTATTTCATCAATAGTTTAGATTTTTTTCCCCACACATTGGTGCTGGTGCTTCTGCAGAACACCTGCCTTTGATACAGCAGAATAAATTTCTTTTATAGATAACTATATGAAGTTCTTAAATCCCACCTCCTCTCTTTTGGTTTTTACTTCTTGAGAGAAGCATGGAATTTGTCCTTAGAAAAAGAATGCTGAAGCGTGCTATCATAGTTAAAAATGTAAATACGTGCTAACTTATTCTCAAAGTTTCTCTGTGTGAATAGTGCTGCACATATCTGAGTAAGAAGAATAGATGATTTCTGACAGTTTAGAGCAGGACTCCACTCTCCTTTATGATGTGGTGGGAAAATAGGGTCTGTGTCACCAACAAACAGCATAAACAAAAGCCAGACTTCATACACAGCTCCAGTGTTGGATTTTCTAATGCTCACAAACAATAACCTCCCTTTGTTTGTGTACAGTCTAGATGAGTGGGCCTGATTTAGGGAAAATGATGAGGAACCAGCAAAGTCAAACCCACTGCCACGGGTTCCTGATGGAGGCCCCAGCTGTCAGCCCCAACAATAATAATTTCAGTCTCAGGGCTTTCAGTGGAAATGGATTAACTCAAAAGATGAATTAACATCAAGGGTTTTGTATTTGAGTGAGAAACTATTCCATGTGCCTGCGCACATGCACAAAAAGAATGAAGGATCAGCAAAAAGAACCAAAGATCATTAAACACAAACAAAACCCCAGGCCTGAGTGGGAAGTTTCTCTCACACAACCATCATTTATAGTCTTTCTCCAGTTCTTTAAGAATGTGAATGTTGTTTATTTGAGAGCTTATATAGTTACTTTGTTATGATTTTAACTACTGTTAGACACAGATTCGACAATATGTCAGTATTGTCCATTGTAATTCTAAAACAAAAGGGGTTTCTGTAGAGAAAAAAGCATCTGTAGAAAGCAAATTGTTAATATCTGTACTACCTGTGTTCCTAGGACCAACTTTGCTGCAGTGCTTGACCCGGCTGGGACTGGCAGTAGCATCTTGAAGTAACAAAATACATTTTGTTATATCTGAGCAAGGTCCTCCTCACCCTCAGGGCCTCTCCAAGGCCATAATTTCACAGGGAACATGGTCCTGGCAGTGCTGCTGATCTTATTAGGACTGGGAATATGGTTTGTTTGCTTGCTTGTTGGTTCCTATCAGCTCTGCCCAATTAAAATGCATTTCAATAAATGTGAAGATTTCAGAATTCTCATGTCTCAGGCAGTGAGAAACCACAGAGCTCCCCTGAAGGTCAGAACCAGATATCAGCTACAGAAATACTGTCTTGCTTTTCCAAGCTACCACAGGGCATTGTGAGCAGAGACAGGTCAGGGAGAACCCAAGGCTGTGGAGCACTGCACGCTGTGAGCAAAACTCCTGCACTCATAAACCTAAGCATGACATCTGACTGCTGCTAAAAACAGCATTTTTACCTTTGGAACAAGGGCTAGTTATGATAGAGATCCCATAAAAGTGATGGCCTTGGAAATACGTGGGCTTCTTTTCAAGGAAAGACTAAGTATGAGTCTAAGGCACAGTTTTATGCCTTCTCTTCCTTCTTTTCCATAATTTTCCCCCCTCCCCTTCCTCAAATCTCTCACAATAGCTTGGTCAACAGCATTTTCTTGCTTGATTGGTTTTGAAAAGGACTTGCTGTTCCCTGCTGTTAGATTATTTCCAGGAGACTGTCTCAGGTCAATAGTCATAACATTCTTTGCTCCGCTCCCCCTCGCCCTGATCAGACAGAGAAGTAATAAAATTAAACAAAAATAAATTAACAAGTTAAGCTGGGAAGTGGCAAAGGCAAGCATGTTTGTATTTACAGCATTGCTCCAGTGATTGAGGGTATGGATTCTTTATGTGTTCAAGGACCTCTACATGCAATTCCCATTGAGAAATTTGTCATACATTCTACATACAAGTAGTTACATTTCAAGTGAAATTACCAGAGGAATATAGGGACTTTTTATTGGTAGTAGTTTTATTTCAGTCTTTGAGACAGAAAAAAATTCCTTCCTTCGAAAAGCCTAGTAGACATTGACTGTAAAGAAAAACTTAGCCAAAATACACATCATCCAGCTATTACCTTGGATCTTGAGGTTCTTCAGGTATTTTCCCTGCTCTTTCTCAGCTTTAACAGTGTGTAAAAGAGCAGAAGGACTTCATTCAGCTCTCGTGCTAACAGCTTATACACAGGGGTGCTCAGTGCACATTGCCCAGCTGGGGCTCACCTGCAAGTGTTCTTCTCTCCCCCCTGCACATCTTCTGCATTTAAAGGTGTCACAGGTTAGGACTGCCAGTATCAAGTAAATATTTTAGTTTTGTTTGGCACTCCAGTAAATTTCGGTTCATGTTCGCATGGGCTTTAATTTTCTGTAACTGCTTGAACTGATTCAATTAGCACAGGAGCAAGAAAGAAAGCCATTTCCTGTTAGATGTAATGAAAATTTGATTATATGGTGTTTAAATAGGACAAGGTGTGATAACTAGCAACCACTGATAGTTTTACAGTTTACAAAAAAAAGGGGAGACCATAGCAGGTTGATTTGACAGCAGCAGGAGTGAACAAGAAGACAACTCAATATGCAGCTAACCAGTCTTGGGAACAAACATTTTTCCTTTCTTCCTTTATTCTTCAAAATCTGACTGAAACTGTGTTTGATGTCCATTTCAGATGTTGTTATCTGTGTGTGCTACTGTAGGGTCACAGAGTTATCCAGCAGCTAGGATTCTTGTGGTGAATCCCAGTTTGGAAGCCTGAATTTTGCACAGCTCTCAAAAGCTCCCATTTCTTTCCTTCTCTATGTATTGTTTTGCCTACTTATAATCTATATACAGAAGGACCAGAGAGATTGTTTTGATCTTACATTCATTACCAGTCATAAAAGCTGTTAGTTCAAGTTTTTGCTTGTACTTTTGTAGCTGAGAAATTCAGGTTCTGTTGATGACAAACTGCTGGTGCACAAGCAACTGCTACACAAAATGGGAAAAAAGGAGAAGTTTTTGCTGGAACAGGCCCTATTTCAAGAAGAAAAACATATCAGGTAATTGTCCACATATTGGAGAAATGTCTTAATTGTGAAGCTGTGGAGAATGACTCAGGGTATGTGACTTTCTGGCCTCATATCAGCCATCCCTACAGGATACAAGAGCTTGGGCTGCACAAGTTGAAGTTTCAAGCCAGAAAGAATAGAAATTCTCTGAGTCTTTTGCAACACACAACTATTTGCTATCCAAGGGTACTTCATGGAGTGTTACTCAGAGTAGCTGAGGGTGGAAGGCATCGCTGGAGTTCATCCAGTTTAGCCCCATGCTCAGAGTCAGCCACATCAGCAACCTGTTCCAGAATTTGATCACACAAAGTAAAAAAAAAAAGGCAAAACCAACCCAATAAACCCAGCAAAAAAGACTCAGAAAACCAAACCAAGACTTTAAAAATATTGCACCAGAATTTCCTGTATTTTAGCTGAGGCCCATTTCTTCCAATCCTTTCACTGGGTAGCTGTGAGAAGAGTTTTGCTTTGTCTTCCCCCTGCATCCCTAGAGGAATTCACAGAGTTTTACCTATTTCAGTGGAAAATGATGAGGAAATGGTGTGGGATGCCTGGGTGCCTGTGATGCCCAGCTGTTTATTTTCAGAAGCAGCTTTGGGAGTATTCACTTACTCTCTTTTCTGATATAAGAACAAGAGGCACTGCCTGGTTCAGGCTATGAGCCACAAATTGCTGGAAGCTGTGACTGCACAGTACATAAATATAACTGTGCTTGGTTTGCTCCTGTATCTCCTCACAGGCTTTGGTTACTGAGCTCTGTTAGGGATAAGACTTTGAACAAAACTGCGTTTTGGCATGACTTGGTACATCTGCTTTTACTTTCTAAGACTTTAGGGAAGTTTCAGAGGGATAGATGTCCTCCTACAGGAAGGAAAAATTGCTCCTAGATGTTTATCTCGAAGCTTGGTTATTATAATTGTAAATAAAAGTTAATATGCATGTATTGTAACTCAGGTCTTGTTTGCTTTTTATAGAGTGTGAAATGAGCTTCCACTCATTATTGCAGGTTTTCTTGATTGATGTGAAGCTATTTTCCCTGTAAGCAGATACTTCTCAGTTTCTAGCTTTGTTCAAAGTATGAATAAGAGAAAACAAATTGGGAAAAAAATGAATTGCAAAGAGGTTAATTTCCTTATGCCTCAGGACAGCAAGAACTTGTGAGTTAGGAAATGATATGCCCTTAACATGACTGTTGACTCTTTGCATTGAATGAGAGTTGTACATCAAGAGGGATCTCTCATTACATGATTACAGCACATATTCTCCTTGGAAGATACAAGGCACTTCCCCTTTGGGTCCTGCTTATGAATTTTTACAGCTTGGAGAGAAGCAAATGTGCTTGAGAGGAAAGTGTATCTGTGACCAATGGGAACATAAAAGGGGAAGAAAAGTTGCACGACTTCACAGACCTCCTGAAATTTCATGTCCCTGTGCATCAAAGGCTTTGCCTCCTCTCTGAAAGGTGCTGTTTTTATCACTGCATCCTTTGGGATGGGTTCTGCCAGCTATCAATAGAATGACTTATATACAAAACTTGTCAGGTTAGCAAAGGCATAGGAATGCAGCTGGTCTTTAAAGATGTAAGTGCATTTAAATGTACTTTAAATGCACTTGATTGTGCATTCAGCGAGCACCAGGACTCCTTTCCTAGCTATGCCCTCTGTGCTCAGAAATGTGGTTTGATTCTGACCAGGAGAGCCTTTCTCCAACTCTGTCTTGGCTAAGTGGCTTCATACAGTCCTGAGTGTGGTAATTTGTAAAGCAAATCCATTCCAGTACGAAAGTGTTCTGTGAAATCTGTTACCTCTAAAGGCCAAAATTAAGTTTAACATGTTCAAAACAACACTTTTTTTCCCCAGTCTGATCTATTCCCTGTTTATTTCTGCTACCATGTTGTCATTGCATCCAATCTGTCTGTATATAAACAGTTGTAAACACTTCTTACCAATTTTTCCAGTGCTGTGAATTGCCTTGAAGGCACATGGGATAGATAGAAAGATGAAAACAGGGGATTTTTCCATATGGTCTGAATAGTATATGATATTTTAGGAAGGCTATTTCCCATTTATATCCATTCATCCCTTTGAATTTCAATCTTTAAATCATTACCTTTTCTCTCAGGACTGCTGTGAGGCTTAATTCATTAATGTCCATAGAATGCTTTGAAATCCATAGATGATAGAAGTGGAAAATATTAAAGCAAAAAAGTGAACTCACAGCCTCTCTCTTCCTCACCTCACCTGTTCATGAAGATCTTTATAACCATACAAACTTGCCTTAGAATCAAGGCAAATATATTTTCCTTTGATGTACAGATAACATGAGGTCGCAAATGCCCATTTTAAAAATAATCTTTTTCATAGTAACAAAGTTAATGTAAAAACTTCTCAGCAATGTTTTTAATTTTCTATTCTGTGCTTCCCCAATTAAAAATGTGGTCCTGGTTATATCCAGCTGAATCTTTTAGGACTGCATCAATGCTCAAAGATTTACACTGCTCTCTCTATAGGCTCACATTAGAAGAGCAGAAGTTCCTGTATCAGGTTTATGTCACTTCAGACTGTAAAATGACTGGCCTAATATGATCTTTTCAAAGTACTTGATTTGTTTTCTAGATGGGAACCATCTTCTCTATCCTAACATCTGCACAAGTTTCTGTAAAGCAGATAGCTCGTTTTCATAGGAGGATTGGATAATTCAGGTTAGAATGGCCTCAGAAGATGTCTAGTCCTAACTTTTGCTCCAAGCAAGGACATCAGATCAGGTTTCTCAGGGATTTATCCCAGCATAGGGAATATTTGCCTACCAACTTCTATCTGGAGCCACTAGAACATCTATTACCTCAGCTGCTTCTGTTTCCATCTCTGAAACCCAGAGATTGTCCATGGCCATTCTCAGTAACTTCTTTTTCCCTAGAAAGAAAACTGGAAAGAAGGGAGAGCAGGCTAAGAACTATTAAGTGTAAGTAAGCCTCTTTGAGACCTTGGAGTACACATATTCAAGGACAGAGTCAGAGAGAGGAAATAAGGGTTGCCACCTCAGCCTCTTGGTTTGGGTATTGCAAATCCCACTCTCCAGGCCTGCTGAAAGAAGAAATTCCCTCTTTGGCTGAAGGCACTGACTATAATCTGTGGAAAGCAGCTTTTTCCAGGCATTTGTGATCGCCCTCTTGATCCACACGAGGCATCCCATACTATCTTTCACTGTCTCCCAGGGAGGAAAGGCTCCATTTCCTGTCTTCTGAGTCAGCATGAAAAGCCTGACCTGCTGCAGAAGGTTTCAGTTTTCTCTCCAGGGCTCATCTTACAGCCCCCAGCCGGGCAATGCTTTGTGGCAGTGCAATCTTTACCGACAAATAAGACAGAGAACTCTTTATCAGCAGGAAAAACCTCACCATCCTTAATTCAGGGCTCAGTTACAACATTCCAGATTCTCAGATTGTCCGAGACAGAGCAGCTGGTTGTGTTTTCAAAAAGATACTGTTGGAGTGTCTCTCACCTTCCCATTGGAGTTCATATTCATTTCTGACAAGAGCCAACCCATTTCAGAAATTCCCCTTTCTGCTGCTGCTGTGACATTATCCTGCTCTTCCAGTTCAGCCATTTAAAGTCAGTAGGAAAGTCTGGTGACCTCTTTATTTGCAGACAGAGTAGATATCTGTGAGCCAGTGGTGGAGAGCAGCTAGTTTCAACCTATATTTAAATACTCCAATAAGCATATGGTTATTCAGATTTCTCTTTAAACTTCTGGTCTGAAAGTTTCTCCTGTATTACATAGGCATGTGTTGATACCATCTGGAATTTTGAGGTGACTGTAATATTGCTACCAGATATTAGGCTAGAGTTGTTTTACCACCACTTGATCCTCAAAGGAGAATTAATCATTGACTTAACTAGCATGCTAATATGAATGATTGTGTTGTTATATATATGTTGATTTCTTTTAACTTTTTCAGCCTTCTGGGTCCCTCTTGAAAACAAGCTCGGCCAACCAAACAAAACAAGCTTTTACTTGAGTGTGTGTAAATGTTAAGTAAACAAAATATTTTTGCTGCTTATGCTTGCAATATTCAGCTTCATTAAACATGTTTGTACACAGTCTACATGGCCTTTTGCAGCACATGTGACTGACTTGCAAGGCACATTTCATTCAGATAAAAGAGGACACAGAAAATGTGTTCCAGAGAACTCGTTTGAATGTAGCTCTCCCAAGGCACTTCAAGGTGTCCCGTTCAAGCAAAGCACAGAGCTCAGATCTTAAAAACTGTGAGGAGAGAATGGAGTGTTGTGGTTAAACCTCAGCCAGCAGCCAAGCCCCTCACAGCCCCTCACTCGCTCCCCCAGCAGTGGGATCAGGGAGAGAAGCAGCAGAGTAGAAACTCGTAGGTTGAGATAAAGAGACTTTTTTAGGGAAAGCAAAACGTGAATAATTCCCTGCTTCCCATGGGCAGGCAGGTGCTCAGTCACTGACAGGAGAGCAGGGCCCCATTATGTGCAGCAGTTACTTGGGGAGACAAACACCATCACCCCAAACATCCCCCTTCCTCCTTCTTCTCCCCACTTTATATCCTGAGCTCGATTTCACACGGTCTGGAATGTCCCTTTGCTCAGCTGGGTCACCTGCTCTGGCTGTGTCTCTTCCCAACTCCCCAGCTTCCTCACCAGCGTGGCCATACAAAATGCAGAAAAAACCTTGTCTCTGTGTAAGCCCTGCTCAGGCATAACAAAAATACCTCTGTATTATCAGTATTACTATCTATATTATTGTGTGTTCAGCACAAAACCAAAATACAGCTCAGTGCAATCCCAACTTAATGTTTGCTAAAATGTTTCATTATAGCAATGAGTGACCAAGGAAGATGCTGGCTGTCCCTGGCGGGAGCCAGTTACTTTAGAGAAAAAAACATTGCATCACCATTGAAATATCACATTGAAATACACCATTGACAACTCTGAGCATGACAGAGATGAGAGCTAACAATGACAACAGTGGATAAAGCTTGCCCTAGAATATTTACACTGAAATATAAGGCACTGTGAAATAAGTTCTTAGTCTTTAGGAGCCATGAGTGAGGAACCCAGATATTTCTTACCAAAGAGGTCCAGGAGCCCACCTTTTAACAACTATAGGGAACTTAATTCTTAGAGAACAGCTGTTCTTTTTCTTTCAAAGCTGTCGTTTAAATTCAGTGTTCAAACTTTCTCTTTAGTCTAAATGGTTTTCAGATCACAGGAGGGGTAAATGGATGAAACAAGATATTATATACCTGTTGCACTCGATTGATCTTGATTCCTTTTTCCAAACCTAAGCGTTATTTAAAGAAATCTTTCATATTTAAAAAGGAAAAACCAATCCCCCTCATGCCAAAGCATACAATAAAGGGTGACAGGATCTGGCTGTCCTAAGGGAAACCTATTAGCTCTCTCAAGAGTTAATCTTTCAAAGGTTCTACTGGGTGTTAGAGAGGTAAAATAGATTCTAAAGATGCATTCTGTCCCCAAAAGCAAAAGCTTTTATTAATGTACATGCATTTCACAATAACATCTTAAAAATGCAAAATAGGACATTTTAAAGAATTCATTGCCCAAAGTCGGAACTTATGTGAACATTCAAATTGATTAGCTACAGCCAAAAGCTAAAAGGTACATAACAGAGCCTGAAAAATTAATTAAAGCTTTGCTATTTTAGTGGAACATCCCTGCTTTTTTGCTATCTAAACACTCCTACCATTGCAGCCACCAGTTTTGTAACAGAATGTTTTACCAGACCCTGCAGCAGACACGCAGACAAGTGAACTCAAGATTGTCCTCAAAAGCCTGTGAAAACACCTCAGGAAATGTTGACACTTAGAGTTTATGGATCAAAGCTGAACTATCTGAAGCTAAATGATTTAAATTCTTCAGAAGATGAATTGCATGTAGCTCTTCATGAATGTTTTGTTTTCTAATTATGAAACATTTTTCACTTGCAATGAAAACTAGTTCTTTGAGAGCATGAATAATATTCAGTATTTTTAGGCATCTTTTAATGTGTTAGAACTGAACTTTTGCTGACATTTAGGAGTGTCAGGAAAAAAGCCCTTGCAGAGGAAGGGCTCGTATTTCTAAATGCTTATGGCAAAGAGTGGGTTTATGGCATCACGACTCCCACAGCCCTGAAGAAGCTTTGCACTGCAGTGGTGATTAAAATGCTCCAGGCCAGGTCCAAAACTCAAAAGCATGGCCAGTGTGCATCAGTCACTGAGGGCTTGCTGCCTCTGAGTTCCAGCCAAGAGGAAGGGCTTGTTCAGTACAGCTTCTGGAGAATTTGTGCTACAAGGCAATGTTTGATTTCAGGCATTTACAGAGCACGGCTGGCATTTAGACTTCATCCTGTGGGAGCCTGGTGTGCTTCCACAGAACCCATCTGAGGGTGGCCTTAGATGACTTAAAGCTGGCAAATTCAGGAGTCCCAAGCCCTGCTCTTACTCCACAATCTTTTCCTTTCTGGGAGAATACTAAATGGCTTTTTCATAGAAATTGTACTGGGATTGGACTGACATCATCCTGGACTAAGGGTGTGCTTTTAAAGTGCTTTGTTACTGATTTTTACAGGACAATGGCTGTTACCTTTGGTTATGTAGGGACTCTTAAGTAAGAGAATTGTTTCTGTGTTAATGTCCAATGAGAACTTGGACTTTGATCATTCTCTTGTTAGAGTCCAAGGCTGTAACTTTACACACGATTACTTTTACCTATCTAACAGGCTGGAATACAAAAGGATAAGAACCAAAAAGAGCAGAAATAGCTTGTGGTTAACATACTGATTCAGTTGGGAGATGTGATCTTGGTAAATTCTCTTCATCAGCTCTGTGCCATAGCTTTCTCCTTCTAAAACAGAGATTAAAATGTTGCTTTTTGGGTGGTTTTTTTTTTTGTTTGTTTGTTTGTTTGTTTGTTTGTTTGCTTTTTTGTTCTCTTGCCTTTTGTCTGTCTAAATTACAAGCATTGGGCAGGGTGCATACGTGCAGCACCTTGTACACTAGTGTTTCTTGCTACAACCATAGCATTTAATCAATAAAAATAACCCTTGTGCTTCTTTGATTTATGAAATGCTGAATGTCTTACTAGTCTGAGGAGACAAATGTATTTCAGATGACATTTAACTGGAAAGAGTGGGAGGTCACTGTCCTTGCCTTTCACTTGGGGAATGTGAAGCCAGCAATGCAAATTTTTAGGCTCTTGGCATGCAAATTAACAAACGAGGTGGCAGTACACACATCTTTTCAAAGCTCAAAGCATCACATGTGTACAGGAAAAAAATAAAAAAGGTTACACTTCTGTAGTTCTCCACAGTGAAGCATTCTTTCAAAGGGAAAATCCATCACTTTGAAGAATTTACAGAAGAAAACCTCCACAGCAACTAAAGCTGTAGGCAGGCGAGTGAATGCAACTGCTGAGAAAAATAAATAAGGGCCTTTACAGCAGTCCCGTTGAATTGAAATTTTCCTTTATCACGGGCTAGGCTGTTCTAATCTTCTTTTCTACCTCTAGCCACATATTTTAAAAGAAGATTTTCTAAACATAAAAATGCTACAGTAGAAGCTGAATGTTTAAGTAATGTATAATTAATAATCTCTTACCATACTAAAACATCACCTGAATTTGGCAAAGAACCAGTCTGGCTTAGTTTCTCATTCCTGTTGTCTATACGAGAAATATTGGTACCAAAAAAAAAAAAAAAAAAGGCCATTGGGTTACCTATTGGCAGAAATGTCATCTCCCTTGGGAGCTGGCAGTCAGCAAGTGCCTCAAAATACTTGAAAATTTTTGGAGCACAGGACAGACTGAGAGTCACAGTGAAGGAGCCTTCTGCAAGACACATTGTCCCCAAAGGTGCCACGAGCCACCGCAGCCCAGGCGTTTGTGACATCTTCTTTTTCCAGATAAGCTTCAACAAAACCTCAGGCTACCTAAGTTCATAGGTTATGTTTTACAGAGGCCCCGTACTTTGACATTTAAAGCGCAGAACCAAAGAAGAGGTCTAAATGAGATGTAGATTTTATTTACTGGCAGTTGTACAAATCACTGGGCTGAAAGCTCTGGTGAATTGAACCTTGAGGATGAAGCTAAAAGCAGGGCAAGACTGTAGCTTTATTTTTAAGCTTTAATTTTATTTGGGGTTGAACTGAATTTTCTTTGCTCAGGAATGAGGTGCCACAGAAGGGGTCATACACAGGACTAACTAGCAAGTGTAGAGAAAACATGAGGAGAGTGCCCTGAAAAGCTGGGTTGGGGATATTCCTGAGTGGGATAGGAAGGGTGAAAGCTGCTGATGCTCCTGAATGGGAATGCGCCCACGGAACAGGAACCACTCCTGTCCTCGCTGGTCTCTCATGGAGGGTGCTTGGCCAGGCAGGGTGACCAAGGCTGCTTGAATCTGCTGGGCCAGAAAGCCCTGTTGGACCCAAGACGGCTGCTGCTGAACCTTCTGGAGTGCAGCTACTTGTAATTTCCAGAACCGGTGCTGAACTTCCTGAGCGGCTCAGCGAGGAGTGAATGTACACCCAGCCCGGCTTATTAGCTCTGGCTTGGTAAAGCGTGCGAGGCTCCGGAGCGGGGATCTGCTCTAACGAGAGGGTGACTCCACGTTTACATTATTTTTTTCTTCTGAATACAGACCTAATCAGGACCCGTTTGGTACCAACCATCTATATTGCATTAACAGTGCTTTGCGAACACAGCCATGGTATCCCTCGGGCGGCATCCTCCGCACTGTGTGCCCGCGCTCCTGCAGCGATGATCCTGCATCCCAAGGCATGGGAACGGGAAGATGGGGACCGGAGGATGGACAGCAGGCTGGGATGCGCTGGGCTGGGCAGAGGACGGCACACTCTGCCCAAAAGCCTCCCCACAGCGCCCTGCTGGCCGCACTGCGGCCTCGGGGGGTTTCTTCGGGCGGGCGATGCGGGAGAGCCGATGGGGCAGGTGTCCGGGGCGCGGCGGCCGCTGCCTCCCTCCGCCCTGGGCATCCTCTCCCGCCAGGAGAGCGGCTCTCGCTGCCCGCTCCGGCCGCATCCCCGCCTTCCATTGGCGTGGCGGCCCCACGTGGGAGCCCCCGCGCTGGGCGGTAACGCGGGGAGGGCGGGATGGAGGAGGGAGGGAGGGCAAGGGCTCGGCGAAGGGCGGGCGCTCGTTGTCCTGGCGACGCCAGAGTGAGTTGTAGCGGCGGCGCGGAGCGGCGGCGCTGGAGCCGGAGCCGGGCGTGCAGGGCGGCCCCTCGCCC
>VXBR01006093.1:505403-559261 GCA_013400215.1 Cisticola juncidis
TCGGCCCCGGCGTCGGCGCCGGGATCAGCCCCGGGCTGGCCACCGGGCGGGGGGCGCTGCTGCCGCTGCCCTCTGCGGTTGTGTGTATGTTAGTATTTTTATTATTAATATTATTTCATCGCTGGTCGTGTGCCGGGTGTCCCCGAGGCCGCGGGGTTTTGTCTGGCACCTGGCACAGCCGCGGGACTCGCAGGCTGCCGGGCTTCTGCTCCCCCCGTGTGAGAAAAAGAACTTGTGGGTTTGCCCACGGGCTTGGTCCCGAAACACGGGCGGTTGCGGAAATTAAAGATTCCTGCCGTTGCGAGGTCGCTTACATTTGAATGCGAAAACCTCCCAAAGTTGTGTTAATTCTCGTTACTTTTAATGGAAGACTGGCGGCCAGGCGGCGTCCTTGAGGATCTGGGTACCAGCGAGGTAATGCTGAGCGACGGTCCGTGCAGGTGGGGACCCTTTTGGGACTGCGTGTGAGGATGGACCCTGGTAGGACCTGTCCAGGTGGAGCCTCATGGCTTGAATTTGAGAAAATCAATTCACCTCTGCTGCGTTGTTCGCTCTGAGCTGTTTATTTCAGGGAGGATGTCTAGAGCCCAGCTGGGGGCTTTGGATGTTGCTGTGATGGGAGAATGGGTAACAGATTTCAGGTCACTTGGGTTTGTTCTTGGTTTCAATGTCTTTGGCCGTGTGGTGGTTTCCCCAGCAAACCTTATTTTTTTCTTCTTGAGGTGTTTGTTTTCTACTTAATAACAATTAATTTGCTTTGAATTAATTTTGTTAATAAATCCATCTCCACAGTCAGATATGCAGATAGATTAAAAAGGGAAACTTATTTTTACTGGAGATAATAAGAATCAAATTTCATCTAGATCTTCAAAAATGTTTCGGTTTGAGGCTGACTTGAAATGGTTCTTTAAGCTTCAGGATGCATTTTTTTTCCTCCTGTTAATATATATATTTTTAAATATATGAATCTTAAATCAGCTAACTTGGGCAGTGACACTAAATCCCTGTGATACACAGTCATAGGTTGCAGGCATGTACTAAGTGCTACATAGAAACACATGTTTCCCCAAAGAGGCAGTTTCCATGATGGTTAAAGCTGGAACACTGAGTGCAAAGAACTTACAGAGACTGCACTTTTTCTTCTTCTTTTTGTTTTTTTTTTCTCCTGGTTGAGGGGACCTTTCGTGTTGTCCTTAGTTGCACTGGTTATGTCATGCTACTCCAGCATGGCATTACTCGATGTGACTGATGCAGTCTCATGTGTCACATCACAGTGAAATCACTGGAGGGAAAAAGTTTTCCTCGGTGGGACTTAAGGATATTTATAAAATTTGGGGGTTTTTTTGCTTGTGATATTTGTTGCTAAGGTCAGAGGCCATATATTGCCTTCGAGGTACCTGTCTGATTTCTTTGGCTATTGGCAGCTTTGAAAGCAAAGATCAGGAGGAGATTCTGGTTCAAAGTAAAATTGGAAACCTCCTGTTTCTCTCTAAAATGGGTTAGATGTGCTTTTAGATTACTTTCAAATGGCAAAGCATTGCTGCAATCAGCTGTATTCTTTCCTGTGCTCTTCAGAAGAAAGGGAACTGGCTTAATGACCTACTGCTTCATGGTGAGAGAGCATTTGAAGTGCTAGGCAAAAGCAGCATTTCTACCTGTTGTCTTGTCAAGATTTATGCCCTGGCATAACAAGGGACCTCAGCATGCAGAGCAAGCATTTCCATTGCCTTGTGAGAAATCTGGTTTTTATGCTGTTTATCCTTTAGTGGTGGGAGAGTGTCTGATGATGTTCTTATTTATTAGTTCCTTTGTTACACAGGCCACAAACATTTGGATTTTTTTGGTGCTTACCAGGCTTGGAACAACATGCATCTAAATATGTGCTCTTATACCATGCCCAGCTAATGTGGTTAAAATTGATTTAATGTTTAGCCTTTTTAGTATAGAACTGAGTGTAGTAAATAGGTTTTTCCTGGTGCCTGCATATTGAAGCCTGCTGATATTGATCCCACCTTACAAATTAACTCAGGAGACTCTTTGTCTCTTGTAGTGAACTTGTGCTTCTCAGTACAAAGAGAACAGCATTTTAAGCTGGTTGACCTGCTAAGCTGTGATTTCAGGTGCTGCTCTGCTTTCTCTCCCAAGTAATAGTAGAACCTGTTTGTTCACGCATTATCACACTCAGGATTTTGGGAGGTGGCACTCAGTAACTTCACAGACTGCAGGGAAAGGTCCCTGGGTAAGAGACCCCAGAAGAAGAATGGATTTGGCTTTAGATCTGGGACTCTGAGCCCTGGCAAGCTGAGTTTGGAGCAGATCCTCGCAGGCTTCAGTCAGTGTTGATGCAGTGGGCTCACCTCTGATGTACCATATTGTCATTCTGAGCTGGTTTTATGCAAGAAGGCCCAAAGGCAAGGTAACACTCTAAACAGGCATCAAAGCTTTTATGGAAGCTTGGCTGAGGAGTGTAGTGTGTTCAAAACATGTAATTATTGTATCACTTCTGACTCGCGGCTCCTGGTGGTGGGCAAAGAATAGCAGTAGCTATATTTTCTTTCAAGCTGGTAAAAACTGCTTTTTTTCCCCCTCTTCCAGGTATTTGTTTGAATACATAGAAGAAGATGACAAGTGTGCATGGATGATTCTACGTAATTAACACCTGCTAGATTTGCAAAAGGCAATTATCACTGTCAAGTGTTTACATTGATTTATGGGAGGAAGGTGGCCCATGAGAGGGATGCTGATAATATCAACACAGTGGATTAAATGCACATTTACACCTTTATTGACATATAAATTATCTGTGCCAGGAATGCACTGAAAAGGCCGCTGATGGAGCAATAATGTGGCACAAACTACTGGATTTGGACTCAGCTCTGTCATCCTTCAGTAAGGCACCTACGTGGAAACCTTCATCTGAGCTGCTAGAGGATACAGAGGCTCACAGAATGGCTGCTTGCTAAGATAATGAGCAGTGATGGCAAACAGGAATTGAGAAGGATGATAAAGGACAATGGACGAGGTTTGAAGGAATTCTCTTGCCTTTTTTTGAAATTATTTTTAGATTTTTGTTGTTTATACTATGGATTTTTAAAGCAAGCTTAAAGAGGCTGGAAGAGTCTTTGTAGCAGGGAAATGGAACCTGGCTCTGAATCCAGCCAACATCAGAAAAGAAAGACTGTGACACATGGACTGGAAGATCAAAAAAGGGTAAGTGACAAAAGGTGGGAACACTTTCTGCTTAAATTACTGAAGGAGATGCAAGTGGCAGAAGAGCTCCACATAATGCTTTTATCACTTGCTGCTTGCTATGCTCAGCCAGCTGTAGATCTCTTCTCCTGATTATATGTTTTAGGAAATATTCGTCTTTCTCTTCAGGCTTCTTCCAATGCACAGAGCAAACAGCTGAGGGAAGGGGAAATTGTGATATGAGCAAAAAAAAGGGAAAAATCTCTTAGAATTCTGGCTGTTTGTTGATGAAAGAGACATACAGTGCAAGTAAAATGTACTGACTCTTACCGAGTCTGGTCAGATTATTGATTTATTGTAAGTTTTGCTTCCTTTTCCTGTTGATATCATTAGTGGAGTGGTTAGAAAAACATTTCTTGGCGTTTGTGTTGTATTTGCTGAGAGTGTTGCACACTTGTTAGTGTCCCTGTTGTCCTGATGGTGCTGTGTGCATTTTGCTGCAGTTGCCAGATGTAATTTTTTTGGCTTGAACCAAAATGCACAGTGGAACGTGCCCGGTGCCAGCTGTTGGTGTTTATTTTTGCACGAGTGCTTTGTGGCAGCTGCGTGTGTCAAGGTGGAGTTGTGTTATCCCATCCTGATGGGTTTGTGCACTGAATTGATCTCAGTGAAGTCCTTGTCTCACACAAAACTGTGGCTGGTGAACAACTGGGGCTCCAAAGTTGTTTGGTTGGCACCAGTCAAGCAAACCCAAACAGTGTTTGTGCTGTATAAATCATTGATGTCGTCCTTCGCTCAGAGTTGATGGGGGATAGAAAATGCTGTGTTCAGCTTTGTGTGGAGAGCTCCTTTGCCCTGCATGATTTTTATTTCAGTTGAAAATTGAGTTAGAAAAAAAAATGACCGTCAGCTGTTGTTTTGCTGTTTGACAGCACTAATTTTAGGGAGAGACAGGTTTGTGTCACAGTTTCATCAGGTCTGCTGAAGAGTAAAAGTGGTTTCCCTGTCAGCCCATTAGAAATCTAAGCAGCCTGGAAAACTTTCAGAAACTGGATAAAATGCAGCTGCTTGCTTGGAGAGAAATGGCATTTGGGGAACATTAATGTGGGGAAGAAAATAAAACTCCTGAATGCATCTTAATTGCACCAAGCACGATCTATTAACTGACAAGCTGCCAAGGTCTTCCTTCCACTTTTTTGAAGGGACTGGAGCAAATCAATAAGGGTTGAAACAAAATCCCTCTATTGACTTAATTTCAGGAGGCTGCTGGAACATTTCCCCCCTCAGTGTACAAAATTATACTGCGTGATGGGAAAAACATTTGCGACCTGTGACACTGAAGGATGCTGCGATTGTTTTGATGCAGCAGAATTAATATGCAATTATGTCTGTCTCTCCTTGCTGATAGGTATGGGAGCCTACATCTCCCATCTGCTCCTGGCTCTGGATGTTTGGTGCACATGCAGCAGGGGCCTCTGAATGTATAATATAACCCCAAGTGAGGCTCAGTGGCAGCTGGGATAACATCAATTGGTCATGCTTTGCTGACATTCATTTTAACTTGAACTCTAGCCGTCATGGAGATTATTAAATTTATAATGATATATGTAAGATCCATTTTAATGACTCTGCATGCTTGGGTGATCTCTCTCGCTTCTGTTTGCAAAACAAGTCTTAATAGAGTATTACATTTCATTTCCTATAGAATTTTCCAGGGAAAGCTTACTGATGGGAGCTTTGCTTAGACTTATGCTTACGGGGAAAAATCAGTATGGAATAATAACAATTATAATAATAATGCTGATTCTACTCAGTTGATGTTATTATGGAGTTGAATAGTAATGTAAACTTCAGGTTCTAAGCTCAAAATTCTTTAGATTTCTGGTAGGGAAAAGTGTATGTGTGATCAAAGGCCATTAAAATTAATCATCAATGGACACTTTTTTGTTACTGGAAACGAGGCTTGTGCTGGAAGAAAGAAGACCAAGCTCATTTTTAATCAGGTGAGTGCATTATCCTTTTTATCACCATATATTTTATGGACATAAAGTCAACCACTGTTTAGTGTTTCTGAAGCAGTCAGAAATCAGTCTGTGCATGTGCACCCCTCAGTGATTGATCTGGCTTGTCTTTCCCAAGTGAAATACAGAACAATGCTATGTCTGCATTTGTGGTGTAGAAATAAAGGTAATTTTTCTGTTTGTTTGGTTTTTTAAGTGTATTTTTATATCAACTTAGTAGCTATATTGATTAAAGCAGGACAAGATTTAGTATTTGTGCTTGTTTTTTGGAGGGATGGGGTTTTTGCTTTTTATGTATTGGCTGATCTTCAAGGATTCAAAACAGGGCTGCCTCTGCTGAAATCAGCCAAAGCAGGTTCTTCTCACTCATCACAGCTTTCCAGGCTGACTTTTAAGAGGGCTCATATTAATCTTTGGGATAGCAGTGCAGCCATCTACATATTTAAGTTGGCTCTGGTGGGAATTACACGGCCAAATTCCGTGTGAGCGTTAATGTACGAGTGAGGAATGTGATCAGGTTTAACAGGCGTGTAAGCTGACCATCTGAAGGTACAGGATTACCAACATGAATGCTGATGTGAGCAGTGAGCAGCCTTCCTGCAGGATAGGACCTTGGCAACAGAGTCTGTAAATACAGGAGCAGTACAGGTGGTGCTACGGATTTTTTGTGTAAAGTGTGCATGCAGAGTATTGTTTTGTTATAAAATGGATGATCACTCACTCAGGAGCAGTGAATTCAGGTGTTTGCTGTGGGAGGGCAGATAGAGCTGGTGCTGAAGGCAATCTGCCCCTGATTGCTTGCAGCAGTGTTAATTAGCAAAGACTGGGAACAGCCGTGCCTTCACACGTGATAAAAGTGAATTAGGAGCCTGGGAGTCACCTCTGCTGGTCATGCTGTGAGGAGGGAGGGACAGGAGGACAGAGAGGGACAGCCAGGGTGAGGTGGCCGTGCTGGGGACAGGAATGGTCAGAGCTTGTCCAGGGGACAGCCAGGGTGAGGTGGCCGTGCTGGGGACAGGAAGGGTCAGAGCTTGTCCAGGGGGCAGCCAGGGTGAGGTGGCCGTGCTGGGGACAGGAAGGGTCAGAGCTTGTCCAGGGGACAGCCAGGGTAAGGTGGCCGTGCTGGGGACAGGAAGGAGCCAGCTGGAGCTGCAGAAGGAAGAGAAGAAGGAGAGGAAGAGCCAGAGCTGTGTGGAGCTGCCCATGGGAGGCTGCATAGAAAAGGTAAGAGAGACTTCTAGATAATTAGGAGCTGATGCTTGAAGCCCTCTTTGGTGTTAGTTGTGCCTCCTCTGTCATTTACTTTATTTATTTTTCTTGAAGAAGAGACTTGAGGTGAAAACTGTTGCTGAAATAATCTAGTTAGGTACATTTTCATGTTCTGTATCATGAAAAGTTTAGTGCTGTCTTATGTTCTGATTAAATGCATTTTCTGCTCATGAGTGAAACAAACTATTTCTGCAGTTGTTTTTCATTCTTCATTCCCCTTTCTTCTTGACTTTTCATTCAGGTCCATAACTCTAAGTTGGTGGGACATCCTTAAGAAATGTGTATGTGCAATAGTGACATGAGTGTCTTGCTGTGCTTGACTGGACCCTCTTTGACTGACTGATGAGTAAAATGTGACTCTGAAATGTATTCTGACTTTGGAAGGATCCCTGTAAATGTGTATTTTATGCTTAGATGTGCTCTCTTGTCTAATGAAGCATTTGTGTCTGTTTAAATTGTGATTTTAACCTTTTAGAGATGTATTTGCCCTTGCTTGGTGTCCTTGGCTAGTGGATTTTAGGAAGGACTTGTTTGTTGTCAGCAGCACAGAAAGCAGTGTGGTGTGCTGCCCCTCACAGGCTTATAGATGGGTGATGGCTTTTGTGATGGATTGGTGGGCATTTTTGGTTTCCACTGCAAAACAATTGTCACCCTGGACTTGGAAATATCAGTGCAGGCTCCCTGGCCATGCTGCCACAGAGGCAGAGTGTGCTGGCTCTGGACCTTGGAAAGCCAAACTCACGGTGGTCTATTAGTGTGTTTTCCCCCTTTTGCTACTTGGTGGTAAACAGCCTCAGCTCTTTTTTCTCCTGTTATTATTTTTATTTGGAGTGAATCCTGTGTGAGCTGCAGTTTAACAGTGTTACAAGCAGACTAACGCTGTTTTCCAGGGGTGTCTTTCCTTCTTGACTTGTTTTGTTGTGATATCCGTGACTGAAGCCATATGCTTTGGCTTTCTCCTGGGTTTGTGTTTTTCCTGGCTTATTATGGATACCCTCTCCATTGGCTTGGGGATGCTCTGCTGCTGCCTTTATCCCAAAGTCAGTTTAAAGGGCATAAGTTGTCTCACATGTGTTGACCTCTTTATACTGAGGACTTGTGTTGTTTAAAGCAGGGTGGTGGTGGCTGAGTACTGTGTTTGTTAGCAGAATTCTGTGCTGAGGCATTAATGCAGTTGCTGCTGAGCCAATGTGGAAGCACTCAAGGATAACCACTTGCAAATTGCAGCAAGGCTTAGCTTATGAAATTACAGCAAGCTATGGTGATGTGGTGTTTTGATCATTTCACTAACTGGGTTTTTATGGAAATACATTTGCAATAAAAATCCACTGAGCAGGAGCACTGAGAAAAATGTCAGCTTCTGCTTTGTTTTTCAGATATTTAAAGCCTTCTGTCAACATAATCTCTGTAGAATTTGAGTTCCTGATTGAATTTTATGTTTTTATTACAGTAATTAAGATTGTTAATAAATTTACTTAGTTAATAATGACAGAATCAGATTTGGATGATTTTAATTAAATGGATGTGTCTTGGTGATGTGTCCAGAGCTTGGCTTCTGCTTTAAGGTCCTAAGTTTGCTGCTCTTTAGGATACTTCTGTAACCCTTTTTGTGTGACAATTTTAAACCATTTTTCACTGAGAAGTTGGCTCAAAGAAATAGGTATTTGTGATTGTTTTAGTGATGCAGATTTTCACCCTAATGGTTGCTGCAAGGTATTTGGTGCTTCTGTTTTATCTGGAAGTTTTTTGTGATTTTAATGAGAGAGTCATAGGAGTGCGATTTGGTATTGCCAGCCCTCTCCCAGTCAGAACCTGGTTGTGAAGAAATGTTCCATATTGGCAAAAATGTCTGTATAATATAAACAAGGGATCTTGATTATTCAGCTGATGTCTCTTGTAATCTTTAACTAAGTCTTATTAAAGGAATTTGCTAACTTTTTAAGATTCAGCGATGATTTTTCTCTGACTTGCATGAGTTTGTTAGGTTGTGATACAACGGAGTTATGGTGATGTCAATAAAGATGAGATGAGGGGAATGGTGAACTTCACATGCCTGACGACTCGGTGGCACAGTCCCCACTAGAACTGTGTGTGTCATTCTGTCTTCATCTTAAATTAAAAGCCTTGAATCTTTTTGCCCTGACCTCTCCCCACATCAGTGTTTCTGTACAATGAAAAAAACTCATGTGTGCTTGCTGAGGCCTCAGGCTTGCCCACTTTTTTGAGCTTTTCCTCTGTTTTGTAAAGTGAGTAAACTGTACATGGCACAGGTGCATCCGCTGTTTCTCCTCCTCACACCAAGTGGAGTTTGTTATCTCAAAAATAACTTTGCTAAGGAGTTCTGGCTGTGTGGGATTATGTCCTTTTCTGAGCCAGAGATGGGGCAACTGAGAGGTGTTTTAGAAACTTTTATTCCATTTTCAGTCTGGTGTGAAGGGTGACACAATACAGTGTTACAATTCACACCATCACAATTGGAAGCTAACTGTTCCCGAATTACAACATATAATACGTGTTTCTTGACCTATCAGCTTTTGCTACACAATGGTGTAAATGCCTTAAGGGCAGTCATCTAAAATTACCCCTTGTAGGTCCTACTACAATGCATCTTTCATAGTTCTATTTCTCCAAGCTATCTAGTCTTATTTACAAGGCCATCCTTTGAAACTTGTTTTCAGTTCCATTTCTCTCTCAACAATGTCTGTCCTATTCCAGAGCATTTCTAAGTCAGCTTTTTTTTTTTATCTCAGAGTTTGGATATAGATACAGACTATGTGAGCCTTCTGTCAGGCTCTGAGAATTCTTTACAGATCCATTTCCTCCAAGCTGAAGTTCCAAGGATGTGGAGGAAATACCCAAGTATAAGCAGATGGCTGAAGCCATGAGGGGCAATTGTTGCTTTCCACCTGAACTGTGGCTTAAAGCCTCTCTTAGAGGGAGGGAATGAACTTGATCAGGAGAAGATATCAAGTGGCTGATGAGATGCATAAACAACTGCTATGGCTCTGTAGTGATGGGGGAAATGGGAATGAAGCATTACACTAAAAGGACAGGACTCTGGGAATCTCTGTGGAAAACATGTGTAACACCTTTTGCCAATTTGCTGGTGGCTTTTTTTGAGCAGGATGATCGGTTTTGGATCTTGAATTTAACCCAAAATACAGCATGGGGGTGAATTACAGGATGCTTGGGGGCATATCCACCTTCCCCCAAGTGAACAAAAAGCAGATGAATTATTCTTGGGGATTTATTCCAAAATCGTGGCAAGCACACCTCTGAAAATGCTTGCATGGTAGACAGATTCCACAGCAGATAAGTGCAGATGCCATAGTTAACAAAAGTGTACAAAATCGGGCAGAAATTATTTCTGTTGGCTGAAATTTTCTTGAGTAATATTGGAAGAGTTGATTATTTTCAGTCTCAAAGGAGTGAGGGTCAGTGCTGATGATGACTTTGAATGAGGCATCCCTGACTCTGCTCATGCCTGGAAGATGTTCCCTACTTGCATTTGTGTGTATCTACATAAATACACAATATTTTAAACTGGCTTTTCCCCTTCTCTGCTGGTACATGAAGACTGCACTGGTGTGATCTGCTTGTTCAAACCCTGTGACAGTGTCTGGTGTGCTGCAGTGCCAGTGCTGATCAATAGCTGATCTTCCAGAGCTGGACAGAAACCCAGAATTTGATGCATCAGCTGCTTGCCCTGTGTGCAGGGAAGAAATCCAGCCCTTCCTCCAGCTGCTGCTGACACCAGGCTTTAAAACCCTAAGGCACTGCCTGTGATTATTGTTCTTATCTTGGGTGGCTGGGTATTAATGGTCACAAATTAGCTAGGATATTTCAGAATTCAGCCAGGCATCTTGATTCTGTGGAAAACCCCCAGTTTGGGGTGGATTATGTGTCCTGTCTGCTCTAGCTGGCTTTGGGGTGTCTTGTCTGGGGCCCTGGTGAGTATGGGCTGAAGAGTGAGAGCTGGACATGATGCTGAGGCTGTGGCTCAGTGCATTAGTGAGCCTCTCACTCCAGCTTTCCACATCCTGTGGTAGAAATGAGGGTTTTATAGCTCGGATCCTAATGGCTTCATCAATCTTATTTCAAAGGTAATGAAACCAAAAGGCTCAAGCAGTAAATACAGATAAGTGCTGATGTAGTCTAGGGTGTATTCTTTGGAGTGTAAGAATACTTGTTTCAAAGTAAAGTTAACTTCTGATATTAAAAAGGGTTGTAGGATGTAAAGAGAACTCTCTGCTTAGAAAAAAAAAGTTCTTCTGTTACTAGTTAGATTTGAAAAAAAAATTACCTGTAGTATCAGAATGTTCCTGGAAATGCTTCTGCAGCTATGAAATGCACTTTGTCACTCAATCCCTTCTTTTACAATGGTTTAGCAGAAGTTGCTGTATTTGCCTCATTCTTTCTGTGATTAAGATGTAGCAAACCCATGTTTTCTGTGCCACAGGATGCATTTCACCTGATGCACTGCTCCAGGAGCCAGCCCATTCCCAGCCCTTACACATGGAAAAAGTCCAGTGGAAATTACAGAGTGGTAAATAACTCAGGGTTGCAAAAATTAGTTCTAGGTCCTGTGCATTTAACAGGCCAGGTGTCTCTGTTACATAAAAGGTACAAGATGGTAAACACTAGAAGTTATGTTTTAATTATTTGTATAAAGCAAGTGTGACTTTCAGATAATACACATTCTAACTCATTAGTGTTTAGTTTCACCACACACCTCCTCAGAAAAATGTTCATTATTATGCAAATGGATACCCCCTGGCTTTGAAGTCATTGTCACTTGGAATAATGTGTGGGGCATGGTATAAAATGCTTCAAAACCTAAATAGCTGGGAAATTCAAATTGGACAGCCAGACATTGCCTCTTGTTATGTCTGTGCCTGGAAGCAAATTTGATATCCCTGAGGTCTGCTATCTATTGTGATATTCCTGGTAAAGGGAATGGGGAAAATGAGGAAGGAGTGTACAGGAAAGAGTCTCTGTGATAATTCAGATTTCTTGACTAATTTTAGGGTGTATTGCCAAGCTGGGAGTCTTCCAGACTCAAGGGTCTTCCAGAAAGGGGAGGCATTAGGGAGAGACAGACATGCGTTTGTCAAGTGTTTATTTTTAGGCACTCAGTGTTAGGGGTTTCTCTGCTTGATTATAGTCTGGTTTGACAGATGTGGTGTAGATTTATTTATGCTTGCACACTGCAGCAATTCATAACTTTAAGAAACAAATATTAGTGACATCTTCCAGTAGCAGCCAAGCTCTGGTATATTCTTTAACAAAGAAATTAGGTTGAGGTGTAGATCCAGTACAACAGACAGCTTTAAGCTTATTTACTGGTGCAATGCAAATGAAGGAATTGTTGGTGAGTGTGACAAATGTGTTTTTCTTGGGTGTTCCTGCTTGAAAAGCGTGTCTGTGTTTGCATTCATGTTCATGTGTCACTTTCAGAGGATTGTTAAGAGGAGTACAGAACCTGGCAGTAAAATAGATGTGTTACAGATAAAAATGGGTATTTTCCTCTAAAATTGTTCAAGGTCACATTGGTCTAAATCTGAAATAACTGGTAGGAGGCTGCTGGGCCCAGTGAACTTATTCTCCCAGCTGAATTCCCTTGTCATGGAGTACCTTATTATTGTTTTCTACATGAAGTCCTAATTTCCCTTTCACAGGAAGACTGGAAGGGATAATACCTGTGAGTTTCTTGCCTTTCCTTGCACAAATCCTTTTGCCAGTCAGTTCTCTCTCTGTTTCTGCTCTTTATGTGGGAATGCAGAGGAAGGATGTCACAATGGTCTGTGTTCACAGCATTCTGGGGAGATGGAGCCAGGGTGGATACCTCAGCCATTCTCCCACTGCTCAGGGCTCTGCTGCAGCTTCTGGTGGGAGCCAGACTAATTTCTGGGAGACTGAGAGACTCCTGCAACATTCCCATGGAAGTAAAAGCCAGTGAGGCCATGGACATCATTTATTGTGGTAGAATAAAAAAAGATCTTTTCCTTTTTGTGGCAGAATTATAAAAATCCCTTCTTTACAGAAGACTGTCATTCATCCTTTAGAAAGAAATGATCTGGCTTACAAATTAGCTTGTCCTTGCAGCATTAGGGAAAAAATAGCCTGGTATTGAAGACTGTGTTTCCTTTTCTTGCTAACAGATTATGATGTGTAGATGTCTCTTGAGGCCATCGCACATTGATGGTAATAAATATGTGCTCAGACTTGTGTGGTTTTTTTTCAAGTATTCTGCACTAAAAAAAGGAGTTGTATTCAAGGCAGCTGAGGGGCAAGAGAGTGGATTCTGAGATGTGTTAACAGCTGAAAAATTGTAGGCAAGGTAGGCTTGCTATGAAAAACTTCACTTAGAGGTGGGAGAACTCTACGTGCTGCTAGGGTTTAGCTTGCAGTTGATTTTCTGAAGTCTTTCAGTTCTTTGTGGTGATGACAGCAGTGCCTATCAGATCCTCAGTAACTTGGAGGATTTGTTTTGGATAAACAACATGCATCTGACATGACTACTCCAAAAATGTAGCAAGGCAGATGGGATTGCCTGTGTTATTTCCCTGTCTCTGTCTAAAGTCTCTTAATTCACATGCCTTGTTTTCTTCATTGATGTTCGCTGTTTCATGTCAAACAAGGTGATGAATTTTTAAAATGTCATCAGTTTAGTACTGTGGTCCTTAAATTTTTTAAGTAAATCCTGTGAACACAGTAGGACTGACAGTGGTGAGAAACTGGAGAGATCACAGAATTGCAAGGCAAGGTAAGGCAAGTTGGATTGTAGTTAAATCTTTTTGTGACAGGAGCATGATCTGGACCTCTGTTGTTCTGTTCTTGTTCCATTGGTTCATAACATGAATGTTAAGCTAATCAGAAAAACTAGTTGATGCTAGTTCAGTTATTGACAGTGTGCCCTTCCCATATCAGCCTTGATCAAAATCAACATAGATGTTAGACATGAATGAAAGTTGCATCAGCCATATCTTAATTGCATAATATTTGAGCTTTAATGCTATTTAGGCTGGTAGCTCACATTCTGTGAATGGGAAGACCACCACAAAACACCAGAAGAGATCTTTATTTCAAACCTTGAGTTTTCACAGGTTTTAAATACTGCACTCCATTGGTGTCAAACTCATATTAATCTTATGTGTTGGTTTGTTATTGTCTCTAATTTGCCTTCCAAACTGGCATTATTTTGATTACTGTGCTGACTGCTGGAACTCGGGCTTGGCAATGGTAAGAGCCTGTCTTCAAACTCCTTTTCCTTTAAGATGCTTGACTAAATAAAAGGAATATTAGTTATAGTGTGTATATGTGTTAGGCCTGGAATAAAATATTCATAAATATTTATCAGGTGGGGAAAATAGACACATGACTGCATCCTTTTAAAACTCAGATGACGTGGCCTAATAGAGCAGCTGGCAGAGGATGAAAGGTGAGTGTGGGGGAGATGTTTCACCTTGTGTAAACTGTGTAGCAATCTGAAATGCAGTACAGCACGCTGAAATGCCAAAATAGATGGAGGCATGTACAGGCAAGGGCCTTTCTAGATAGATGGGCAGGTGATGGCTTTCCTAAGAGCCTGGAACTTGAATTGATGGTGGGTGGTCTAATGTCATGCACTGGATTCACAGTGGCTGAGTGTGAAGTCAATTTGACAGCATTGCAGTGAGAAGGAACATCCCCACTGAGTGGCATTAGTGGAAAATCCAGATTTTGTAACGTCCATTGTGATCAGTAGTGGCACAAACACAATGTTCTTAGTCTTCTCTCTTCACCTGTCTCTATCTGTGGGTGTATTTTGGCTTGTAGATGTAGCTGTTGGCTTTTTCCATGCATTTAAGCATATCTCTTCATGGAGAAGAATATTAATTTCCAATTGCCAATTTTAAATAATAGCAGGGAATTCAGGACAGAGAAAAGCAGGTTTTCTTACTTTTAAGGTGCTGTAGCTGCTGCCCCATCAGGGTTTGGCCCTTTTGGAGAGAGGTAATGTAGGGTTTGTTAGTGTGGTCCTCAGAGGATACAGCAGCATCTGATTATGGTTCCTTAATGCTGGCATGTGTTTTTAGCCAACTTAAGGGGTATCCACATTCATCTGGGAGTTTGGAATGGCTCATTTTCTTCTGAAAGAGAACAGTATGCCAAAATTACTCTATTGCAAGTCAACTGCTATGATCAACTTCAGTGATAATCTTCTTGCAAATTAAGATTAGTAATCCAGGGTGTTTTTTGTGTTATGAGTTATTTTCCATTCCTGTATCCTTTCCTATTAAACTAGGAGATTTCAGTTTAGAATTTCTCTACAGCCTCTAAATAATGAAAGCATTCAGTCTTGATTTGTGTTTAATGGCTGGATAAAGACTGTTTGTTTTTATTTGTAGTGCAGCGTTTTCTCCTTTCAGATGATGTCAAAGATAAAACACATAAAACCATAAAACAATGTGGTGACTGTTTAATGGGCTCGTTTCATCCTTAATGTCTTAGAGGAAGATGTGACTGTGCACTTCAGCAAATGGTTCAAAACTGAATTTTACGCTCCAGTATCTTAACTTATTTTGTCTACAGTCCAAGCACGTTGTCAGCAGCATATGTGGCAATGGCCTGGGTGCTCACAGAGAACATGGTGCAGTTAAACCCTTCTGAAATCCAGGCCTGTGTCAGATGTTGGAGTGCTGAACTCTGCAAGCCAGGAACTATTCATAACCACCGATGATAACTCAATATCCTCGTGTGTGTGTTTTTTTTCTTGTTGGCCACGTGCCCAGATTCTATAACGATGAGCAGTTATCTTTGCGACCTTTCACATTGTTGACAGTGATTAATAACGTGTTGTGCACGCTTCCATTGCATCAGATAGCAATTTTTTGGGTAATGGGAAAAGAATATCTAATTAGGGAATTAATATCATTGACTTCACACATTGTATATAATTCAAGTCAAGGGTGTTTTGGGTTTTTTTTTTTGGAAAAGCAAGGGTAGAAGTAGTAGATGAAAGTATGATTTTTATGTATTCACGAGAGCAGAATCTTAGGTTTTAATTTCTGTCAGGTTTCTGTGATACAAATTAAATGCAAGCATATGAACACAGAAGCATATTTTTAAAGGATTTTACTGTGGGGAAGGAAATCTTTTGAATTACTAGATGCTGTATGTGCTCTTTTGAATGTTAAATCCTAAAGCAATAAAAGATAAGCAGATGCTTGTAAAAATGAGATGGCTGCAGCTTAGAAATCTTGTTTTTCCTGAGCAAAACTGCTTGAAATTGCCAATGTGTGCACTGATAAGCACTCAATACTAGGAACTTACCTCTCAGGCAGTGTGTAAAAAGTGTAAAACTGATGATAGGAAATTAAGAGATGGGCACTATTATCATATTTGGATACCTTTCATGTGAGTACATGTCCTTCAATTGCTGTATTTTGGGGTTTTTTTAGTCAATGGCATTTAACCTGAAGCACTCTTTTTTTTTTCCTTTTTTGCTAGTATTGAAGTATTTTGCATATCACTGTATCTACTCAAGGAAAACTGAGCCATAAATAAGGTCACCTATGCTAATTTTCCACTTTTTTTTCCCTCTAAAGTGAAATTTAGCTTTTCTGCTGTTTGTTTGTCAGATAAACATATTTACCTTTCAGAATTCAAGGGGGTTTTGTGCTGTTACAGCTGCCCTATTTAGCCATGCAGAGCCTGTAGTTGTTTGATGATTTAGATGATACCTGTGTGTATATATTCATTTCTATTCATGTGGCTAAGGACTGACATATTAAACTGGTCTCCTTTCTGGTTTATGTCATGGTTACTTCATTAACCGTGCTGAAATATGCTATAAATATTTGCAGGAGCCCAGTCTTTGTAGTCATTCTCCGTGGGGAATTGGCATTGAAATTGATGGGGGATCTGAGTGGAGAGAAGCTGCTGGAGTGGGCATCATCTGCTCTCTCAGGCACGCAAGCCTAAGTGGTGGAATATATGTATTTTTAACTGCTAATGTAGTGTTAGGGCAGTCAAGGGGATGATTTCCTCGGTGATCTAAGTGGTTAGGCAGGAGGAGGAGATCTGTTCCCTCAGGAACTGAGGAGCTTTTTATCCAGAAAAGCTCTGGATAAAAGCAGAGGCCAACAGAGCAGATGCAGGAATATTTCCGTGAAACTGAACTATGTGGTGATGATGGGAGGGATGCAAATTCAATGAAACAGGATAATGACTGTAAAAGCCTTTCATTTGTTCCTTCCTTTTAAGTGTTTAGAGCCTGCCATGAAAGTTGCACTGAAGGTGTTATATTCTAGAAGTTTGTTCTGTGTGCTGGGACAGGAGCTCACACAGAGTTACAGGAGCAGGGGAAATGATTTTTGAAAATGGATTTAAACAAAATTCACACCGCTGTGGAAATAATCATAGGAAGAACGATACAAATTTACTCTTTTCTCTCTGCGGCCTTGGAAAGGGAATGGTGTGGAGCAGCAAATCTTTCCATGGGAGAAAAACCCAGTTGGAACAGGTTACTTTTGCAGATATACAAGAACAGCAGAGAAATGATACAGTGCTCCCACTGAAAAAGCTCAAATTATTTCCCTTTGCATTGACTCTTTGGCTCTGACGTGCATTTCAAAAGTATGCCCACAAGGTGAATGAAAAACCATGGTAAATTGTGGAAAATTTGCAAACTTCCTCTTGACATTTGTCTGAATAAGTGGTGTGAACTCTGGGAAAGGGACTCCGCTGTTTCTGTGTGGAAAGGTGCACACCAAACTGAAACCAGAAATAAAGGGTGGTGGCTCTGCCTGCATCTTTCTGTCTGTAAATGCACAAACATTTTTGGAACAATAATTGCCTCAGTTCCTTCCTTCTCTGCTGAAGCAAGGAAAGCGGAGAACCATGAAGCTTGGCTCGGATCAGCTTTGTGATGGCTCGCTGTGTTTCTGCTGATATTCTACTGTGGTTTTTAGCTAGAATCTTTCCAAATTTTGCCTGACATAGATGAGTTGTGTTTGTAGTCCGTGACCCCAGTGGTTTATCCAAGCCTCAGCAAACAGAGCACAGTCAGCTAGAGAAAGAGACAGAAAAAAGCTGAGAGACTGTCAGTTTTGTTGGTTTTCAGAGGAGCGAAGGGGGTTGTATTCTTTTTCACAACCTAATTTGCATTTTGCTGGATGTGATGATGTTAAGGCCTGTGTTATTTCCCAGGGTACTTGGAATTCATAAGTCTGAGACTCTTCTGAGTCTGCCGTGAGTTTTCCTCTGTGATCAACAGAAGAATTTTCTGTCTAACAAAAGTAACATCCTGTGGTTATGCTAGTATGCCCTAATCAAAAATGGATTTTCTCATTTCAGCCCTTGAATAAGGGGCTTTATTTTGTTCTTTGTTCTCTTCAAACTTGTCCTTGAACTATCCTGGCCATTTTAGGTGAGATCCTAAAATATATCCAGAGAGTCCTGAGAAAGGTGATGCCCAGTGGTCATACCTGCTGGAGCCTGGCTGCCATGCAAATAGAAAAACACTTTACATGAAACTCCAGGGTTTTCCAGTCTTGCATTTCCAAAGGCACGCTTTCCCCAGCAGCAGAGTCATTTGCAATTTATGGCTTAGAGGCAAGGAGTGAAGCACAGACTAACATGGGAAGGCCTATGAATATCAGCCACAAAACTGTGCATATCTTTTCCATCAGAAATGGTTGATTTTTCATTAAAATGCTCAGAGATAAGTACTACTGTGCATGGGAACGAGTGTGGCAGTGGCTTGGAAGACAGAATGAGCCTATTGCACTGCATTTACAAATTGCACAGTGGTCAGGTTGCTTTGAATGTGGGACTGGGGAGCTCTCTGCTCTAAGCCTTTGCAAGTTAATGGCTTCGTCTGAAATCCTCATCTTCAGCTGAAAAGATTCTCTGTTGGGTAGGGAATTGCTAACTTGTGACATGGATTCTGACAGGGCTTTAGTTCCTAAAGAAAAACATTGTGTTTTCTTAGTGAATTTGAGGCGTGGGTGTGATGCCACTGGAAAGCAAGCACTGCGTGTATTGCTGATTTGAGCACTCTAATTGGTTGCATTAGAGGCAGCTATTCTAGCAGAGAAACTTGTGTGTTATTGTTCACATTATTTCATCACATAAAGGAATCCATTTCAGTAATATGAGTTGATTTAAAGTACACACCAGTGAGCGAGTAATAAAAAAGCCAGGAGATGAAGAAGTGTTTGCTTCTTGCTTAACCTGTGTGGTTGGTAGCTGAAATACCTGTTTTGGGCAAGAACAGCTTGCATGACTTGTCCTTGAACATGCATTTTGAAAGCTATCCTAAAAGTTTAATCAATTAGTGCATGTTTTGATCATGTATTGTCAGTAGGTTCCCCATCAAATTGTTGTGGTTCTTCTCTCCTGCTTTAACCTGCAGTCCTTGCACCTCTGTTGTTTACTCATGAGGTCTGGTGTAGGTCCAGGAGTTGTGGGCTGCTAGGAGAAAGCCAGAAAAACTAGTGTCTGGCCCATCTGTCACACTGCTTCAAGTAAATACTCCAGATTTTGAGGTTAAAACCTTTACCCTCTAGTTTCGTCATTATTTGTGTTTTGGTTTTGTTGGATCCTCATTCTAGACCTTTAAAAGAATATTATGATATTTTGCTGAGTGGCATTGAAAATACAAGGGTTATGTATAGAAAGATAGAGGCCCACATGTACAAGCAGTTAATCTGTGGTTGTTGCCACTCGGGTTCCAAGTGTAGCTATTACTGCCAGGTTTGAATCTTTAAGTAGTCTGAAATAAGGCTTGTGGAGGTACCTCTGAATTCTGTGGATCAGCTGGTCTCTGTAATTCCATGGCTGTGTAATGGCAAGGAATGATCCACAGTGAGAATTTCATTCGCACGCTGCTTTCTGTATCTCTTCATTTAAGGTTGGATTTTGTTCCGTGCTGCATCCAAGTCAGTCAAACTTTCTAATGCTCATCTGAACTGATGGGGTGACACTGGGAGCACCATTGTGCCGTTAGGAATTATGTGTTTTCCTTGCCTGGTGTGACAAGGATGTTGCTGAAGAAGTGTTCTGTTTCAATGAACTTTTGAGAGCAGGAAGACATCTTATTTGTAGCTTTGTGCTGGAGAACAAATTGGTGCAAATTATCCAGTGATATGTCCTTAGGTATAAGTGGTAGCTTAAAATTTTGGGTTTTGGAAGTTCAGATAAATTTGCAGCAGAAAAAGGAAAAGCTCAGCAACAAACATCAGTAGAAATGGGGCCTCATCTTCTGGGCTGGGACTCAAATGTGATCTGGCTGTCTGAACACTGTCTTGCCAAGGTGCTGCTTACCAGGCTTGGTGTTGGTTTTAAACTGTGCCTCTGTCAGTGAGGCTTATGATGTACAGCTCCACTTAGCCCATGTTGTCTGTGGCTCCTGTTGCAGTTGGATTCCCAGCTCATCCAGGGTTGCAGTAGTTCCTCCTGTGTCTGTGTGTGTCTTCTGAAGTGGGTCATGACTTCTGGTGAATCTTGTGCCATCCTTTCCCTCTTGTCACAAAGAGGTGCACCATCTCTGTCCACCAGGAATTGTTTGGTCTGTGCAAATCGATATTCCTGATGAAATTGAAGTAGTGGCTTCCAGAAGAGAAGTGCCTTGGTTTGGAAAGACAGGTGTTTGCTAAGGGAGGCAGGAGCCTCCCTTGAAGATGTAAACCCTCTCTCTCCAAATTATTGTAATTTTGAAATTAAGGGTCTCTCAGGCCAAGAGACGGTAATAGGAATAACAGCTGTTTACTGGGGAGGTTAAAATAACAATGTAGTAGTACAAACCAACCAAACAAAAATAAATCACTGACAGAGTCACAACCTGACCTGGCACCCTGTTGGTCAGGATGTTGGTAGCAGTCTGGTTAAGTCCTTCTGCAGGGCCAGATTTGGCTCTGTGGGAGCAGGGATGATCCTGTAAGAAGGGTTGAGTGGTGCTGAGATGAGTCCAGCCCTCCTCTGGGAATGCAGTGCACACAGGCTGTGCTGGGCTCTNCCATGGATGCTGGAATTGTCTCAGCCCTGCAGGGAGCCTGGGTGGCCCATGGACAGCAGAGATCCCCTGGAGGGAGGATGGGTCCTGGAAGGGATAAAGAGCACTGCCCCAGCTGGTTTAAGAGCTAGTAACAGAATACATCCTTTTGGTTACATCTTGCATTGCGACCTAAGACAAATAGAAAATGCTGGCTTTTCAGGACATGACTTTATAAAGTGTTTCAGACATTTCCAGCAGGTCTTGAAAGCTGTCCTTATCCGTGTGGACATGGGAACATAGCAGTCTCATTGGGTGGTACAGCTGATGTCAAATCAGGACTTGCTCACATCAGTGCAGAGCAGCAGCCTGTTTGTTCCTGAGGTCTTGAGGGTGGTGGGTGATGTGTGGTTTACTGATTAATATTATTGATATTATTGTTATACACAGAACTGTGTTGTGTATCTGCTCTCTAAGGTTGTGAGGATGGATCTGTGAAAAGAGTTAAATAGGGGCACATAAAATGAAGGGGATGTGTTTATCTGAGCTACTGTGTGTGCATGCATATTTATTGCACAATTTGGAAGCCTGAAACCCCCTGTTCTTTCATAAATGTTTGTATATTTCAGCCTTTCATTTTGGTTTAAAATATGTAATCTACCGCAGCAAAGACTTTTTTTTTTCATCCCGTAGCAGACCTTGCTAAATGATTACTTGTACCAGCTGTTCCAAGCACTGGAAGAAATAATGAGCTTTTAAAAAACCCAAAAAAATTGTAGCTTGTTGCTTCCCCATTCCAATTTTCCTAGAACATTTGGACAGTTGCTCTGTCATTAAGTACCCACTTCTTTTAAAGGTTATGGTTGCAATGAAAATAATGCTTTTGCCATTGAAATTTGTACATGAAAATCTCATTTTTTGAGGGAAGATGGGCATCTACAGTCATGTAGGCCACAAGTGCAATGAGGTGACAAGTGCTACATCTTAAAAATAGAAAGATGCTCAATTTGCTCCCATTCCTGTCCATAACTTAAGAAACTCTAGTGTCCTTAATGATAGTTTCCATATTTCTTCTATGCAGATGATGTCATGAGGCTTTATTTTTTCCATTACTTTTGTGCAAGATGTAAGGATGGGTTCTGTGGAATCACAGTGGGTGGTGTGCAATGACCTCTTGTGAGCTGTATTGATAATTTAGATAATACAATGGGGTATTTGGGTTGTGATTTCCCAAAAGTTTGTGCCTTTTTGAAACTTCTTGCCATACAAAATCAGCTCCTTTTTCAATAACACCAGCTCTATTAGTGTTTACTGGTAGTGTGACAGTGTAATTGGAGGCTGAGGGTTAATATTCACTTCAGATTAAGCTCAGACATGTTCTCGGTGATGAAGAGTAAACCCCAAGTTTAAAAGGTTAAAATAAATCTTATTATAGTGGTCACAGATGTCCAATCAAATTGTTAAGTTTATTTATATAAATGCACTTAGTGTGACTAAGGTGGGGAAGTGTCTGTCGAGTGGGTCTTTCTTGCTATGGGCAACTCTAAGTAAAGAATATTATTTCAGTCACTTTTGTCCTATTTTCAGGCAGTTATATGTCTTTGCTTCTGATACTGATTTTTTTCGTGTTGAAGTTGTTCAGGGTTTTCTGGGTAGGTTGTTTTCCTACCAAAAACATAAAAGCTGGAATCCGTGGCCTCCTGCTTTTGATGCTGGCCTGTGGTCTGTTGTACACATAATTATGGGCTGTGGAAACAAACTAATAATGTCACAGATAGTTTTGCTAATGGGGTGTGTGTTTGCTCTTCTTGTAAATAGAGAAAATTATGTGGATTCCTATTTGAAAAGATGGGGAAATCTGGAAGAAAATGGCAACAGTCACCGTGTGGGTGACTTGTTCTGGCACACATTTTCTTGTGAAGTGTGTTGTGTGTAGTATTGACTCACTGCTTATGTAAGAGTCTGTCTGGTATTTAAGGGGAGGTCCAGGGTCTGTTCTGATATATTTTTTTTTTTGCTGTTTGTTGGTGTATGAGTTGTGTATTTGGTTTCCACTGCAGTTTGGAGTTTGTGTGTTTGCAGTGTTCCTTTTTTACAGTACCTGTAGGAGCTCTGCACTTAGTTCAGCCCCCAGCAAGGACTAACACTTTGTCTTGCTGTTTCTGTGAAGAATTGCCTGTTTTCAGGGGAAAAGAAGGAACCAATTCTTTCCTGGATGTCTCTTTTAGATACTTTTTAGACAGCTAACTCAATAAATGGGTTTGTGGAGCAGGGATTAACCTTGTAGGTAATGGAAAAGTCCAAGTTTTATCTACAGTGTTTCTTCTGTAAGTGAATGTCCAAGTTTGAACTAGGTTGTGTGCTTAATATTCTTTCCAGGATGGGCTGAGTGATGAATTGGGAAAACCTTTAGCATCTCTCGTTGTACAACAACGATTTAAAGGAGGGTTAGTGCTCTACTTTTGTCTGTTCATTGTTAAGAAATACGGTTCTTCTGTCTGGCATCACTCCAGATGTGCCCCCCTAGCTCAATACGTTGAGCATGACACCGTGTGGTCCCTTGGGTCAGCGGGGATCAGCTGTCCCACCTGCTTCCCTTCCCTTCCCAACTTTTAGTGTACCCCCTCCCTGCCTTGCTGGTGGAGTGGCAGGAGGAGCAGAAAGAACTTGGCTCTGTGTAAGCACTGCTCAGCAGCAACTCCAACATCCCTGTGCTACCAGCACTGTTCCCATCTAAATCCAAACCATACCTCCATATCAGCTGCATGGAGAAAATGAACTCCTCCATCCCACAGAAAAGCAGCACAGGCATCCCAAGGTCCTTTATTTAGTGAGCTTTCCCAGCCATGCCCCTGCAGTAAGGCTTATCTGTGTGTTAGATCTTGAATGTGTAATGAATAGTCCTTTGTGTAAACACAAATAGATAAAATTATATCACTCAGAACAGCTATTTCCATGTAGTGAGTTACATCTGAAATGCACAATGACTGATGAAGGAGAGGATAAATTGGAAGATGTTAGCAAGAGCTTGTGAATAAAAATGTTAACACTACAGGTGTCAGGGAAGGACTGTAAATAATTAGTGGTTTTGGAGCTAGAGGTGAAGGTAAGAAGAAACTGGGCTATATGCTGGAAATGCCTAGTCCTGCTGTGTTCTGTTGTGTAGTCCCTGCTGTGAGATGATGGTCAAGGGACTGTGGTGTTGATATTGCCAAAATCTGAATGAAGGGGTCCCTGTCCCACCACAGAACAGCTGCTCCCAGTCTTTTTTCTACGCCCTTCCCATCATTCCCAAATAATCTTAGAGCAGTCGGTGTAAATTAGGATTATTTTGGGAATCGCATTTCCTAAAGCCATTTCATGCTTTTCAGTTTTGTCTGGGCTGTCATTAGGCAGGTGAAGGAATAGCTACAAGTTCTCCAAATGCTGCTATCTCCCCTTGCCCTTTACCACAGTCCTGGCCCCCAATTCTTGACTGGCAGCTGACCAAGGAGCAAGCCCTGAGCATCTCAGCATAGAAAAACCTCAGGTGTTTTGAGCCTGGGGCCAAGCTGATGTGGGTATGTGGCCAGAATTATTTGGAATACTCCAAATGAGCTTAATTCTTAGCTGTATCAGACATGCAATTCTGCAGAGGAGATGCACAGTAGACACCTGAGAGTGCATTTGAGACAGAGCACTTCTGAGTAACCCAGCTTTTTTTCTGTTTTTCCTCCTATTTATGTTGCCTTATCCTTGGTATTTCCTGTGTGTACACAGGTATTCCCCACTGAACTGGGTATTTACAGTCCTGCAGAAATATTTATAAAGCACTTGAATTTGCTGCTCTCTTAACAGCTTGGCACAAGCTCTAGGGAAGCGCTGCTGCTGGGAGCAGTGGGCTGCCTCCTTTTGTGGGATTTAGTGAATCATTACATCTCTCAAATTTATGTCCTTTGTATTAATAGAAATGAAATGAGCAATACTACCTGGCTTCAGAAATTCTCTTCTTTCCTGTTGGTGTCATAAATAGCATTTCCCTGCAAAACAGCAATCCTGTACAAGAAATTACTCTTAATTTCCTTTTTCTTACTGCTGTCTCAGTGCTTAATGATTTGGTGGAAGGTATGTGGGTCTTCTGAATCTTTTTGGTGAAAATTTCAGGGTTTTTTCTTGGCGTGGTGTTTTGGTTTTTTTTTTTCCCTCCTTAAGGAATTTATTTGTTTTGGAAAATAATGCTTAACACTTTCAGAGCACTTAAAGGTGTTGTCTTTGCTCTTGTGCCTGGTATCTCAAATGTTAGCGTTGTACACTATTTTAAAAAGAACAGCGCCCTGCCCTTCTGAGGCAAGAAATTGATAGATACCTAGGAAAGCCCCATGGCACTAATTATATCTGAGGGTATGTGGAGATGGAGGTTAGGCCAGTTTGTCTTTGGTTTGTGAATGCAGATTTAATTCATTTTATAGGTGCATATAATAAATAAGTCTATTATAATTGACTTATTTTATGCATATATATATTGCATTGGCAAGAATAAAATATATGCATATCTATATAAGACAGATATGCATGTTATATATAAAAATATATGCATATATGTATATATTGCAATTGACAAGGGTAAAAATGCTTTGAAAAACCAGACCCCCTTTCTTCCCAGGGTTGCTTGTAGGTGACTTGTCTCTTTTCAAGGAGCCTGAAGCCAATTTCTCTCAGAGCTCTGTCCCTGACCTTTCCTTGCCTCTTGCGTGCGATCCCCCTGTCCACGCTGCCCCTGTCTGAAGGCAGAGCCCACCTGAGCAGCTCTGCTGGAACAGCCCAGTGCTCCTGTTGGAGCCCTGGGCTCTGGGAATTCCAGGCTTTCTGTGCTACCAGGCACTGACCCCCCGGCAAACCCTGCACTGACCTGAGGCCGTGGAGAAGGCTCCAAAATTGAGTGACAGCACTGGGACTGTGGGTGTGGGGTGTGAATAGCAGTGTGTGATAGCACCGGGTGGGAAACTCAGAGTTTAAGGGTTTAGAATACAGGAATAGATCTGTAAAGCAAGATGGGGTTTTAGGGCAGGGGCCAGTCCTGCTTTTTCACCTTCTCCTTCATGGTCTGGGTGGTGTTTTGTAATTGGGTAGGAAAGTCCTCATTGCAGTCTACAAATGGTTGGTTATTGAGTTAAAAGTAAAACTAATTTAGGTGTCATTTCTTAATTGGACAGTTTATCCTTAAAGGGCCTTGTAGAGAGAGAGAGGGGCCATTTTTAGTTTGTTAGCCAGAAGTGCTGTAGCACTCAGGGTTTGTGAGACTGAAATGTAGATGAGAATTAATAAACATCTGAGTCTGAACAAGAAACACCATTTGTTATTCAGCATCCCTTAAATGCCTTTTAAAATCACTGTTTCCAAGTGAATTTTCAATACTGCTTTTTTGTAACATTTTTGTAGGGACTAGTAGCTCAATTTGTACTTTTTTGTTTTCCTGTCAAACACCCCTGTCTTGGAGCAGATTGGCTTGTGTTGTGACTTCTTAAGAGACAGATGGTTCTGTTAGGGCATTGAGAGGGGAAACCTGGGAAGGGAAAATGAGAGCTTGGGACATCAGGATTGCCTTTTTCTCAGGTGAAGTGAAGATTTTCTTATCAGGCAGGACTCTGGAAGAGATTGGCATTAGGAGCTCTGACAGAAAGGATCATAGCAGAACAGCAAATACAAATCTGGTGGTGCTGAGCACCAGCAGTTGAGATGTGGTGGGGTAACATTTTCAACAGATCCTGTGCTTGAAACTTCAATACACGTATAGTTGGTGTCAACTCTAGACCTTTATTGCACCTTAGCCCAGGCAGAAAAAAACCCTTTTCAAGTCCTTGTTTTGAACCTTTGACACTGTAGTTTGTTTTGCATTATTTAACTCAATTTTTTAATGACGAGTCCAAAGCAAAATGAGACTCTGAGTCATTGTCACAGTGCAGTGTCATCAATGAGATGAATCAGCTGTGAGCAGATTAATCAGGCAAAGAGTTGTTATGAAAGGTAATTGAAAAACAAAAATTGAGACACTTTCATGTCTCAATTCACATGTACAGGTGGAGCAGCTGTAAATGGTGATTTGTTAATGCTCCCAGTAGAATCTGAGGCAACTCTAAACTGAGTGAGGAAAACGAAAAATACAGTTGGTCCTTGTCATGGAGGCAACTGCTGGACTGCTCTGTTGTTTTGGTTTTTTTTGGTTTTTTTTTTTAAGGCAGTAAGCATATTATCTGTTTTTTGAGGGTTAAGGTTTTGAATTTCATATCATCAATCACTTTCTGAAGGTGTTTGGAATGCATGTTGGGCTGTGATTAAACCAGCCCTCCATTCTGGAGGGACAGGCTGCTAAAATACATCACCTACAGAAAATCAAGGCCTCTTTGTAACCTGGTATGGAAATGGTGGTGTTGTTTTGCTGTAGTAATACACTGGTTTTTGTGCTTTACTCTGATAAATGGTGGCTATGAATTTGAAGTGACCTGTTTGTGTACCTTTTGAATACTGATTTTACTCAGATACATACTACTTACTACATCACTTCTCTATTGCATAAAACAAAACAAATCCACTTGTAGCAGGATCAGTAACTGGAAGCAAGAAATTTTCTGTCTGGTTTTGGTTTGGTTTTTTAGATTTTTTGGTTTTTGTGGGGTTAGCTCTCTTGCTTGTATCACATTGCAGAGTGTTTGCCTCTCTCTTGCAGTGGGACAAATCGAGCCAAGTTCAGCAGAGATCCTTCACATTAAAGTTTGTATAACAGAGTTTTTGGGTTCTGAGTTTTGTTGCAATCCGAAGCTGATCTTGCTATTAATGTTGTTTTAGTATGGGTTTTTAGAATTTTTAATATTTTTTTGTAGGGAAATGGCTTATTCCCATTTCTTGTGCTGGTAAGAGATTGCAGGTTCTCTTGTGTAGCAACCAAGCATCAGCTGTGGATCAGATACAGAGCAATAAGGCTTACTGCTCAAAATAATGGGAGTTTTTTTTCCTAGTTTCTTTGTAGTGATCCTTTACCTTCAGAATAATTCTTGTCTGTGGAAGAAAGGTGTGGGTTTGTTTGTTGTGTGGGGTTTTTTTTACCTCAGTGTGTTTTCATTCAGATTGGTTTTTGCCCTTCAGAAGATGATTTTTGTCAAGTGCACACTGTTGATTTAATTCCATGTGCAATATATAATTTTAGGTGGATAAAAGAAAGGGATGTATCTAGAAAAAATCCAGCTCCTGAGATCCAAGTGCTTACCTTGACAGCACTGAAGGCCTGAGGGAGATCAACACTGGTGGCTGCCAATAAGGCAAACTTTGTGTTTCTGGGTCTTGCAGTGGAATTTGGTTTGCACTCCTGGTTTCTAAAAAACCCAAACCACACAACCCCCAAACAAACAAAAACCCTAAAGCACAAATCACCAAATCTGTGCAAATCTCTCTTATCTCTTTAAGCACTTCATTTTGGAAATGTGAAAAGAGGTTTTTTTCATTTATTAACTGCAGGACAAAATATTTAACAGGTCTAAGCGTGGGCAGCAGTTGCTGCCTTCATTTTCTCAAATGAATAGAAATATTTTGCATTCAGTTCCATGCATGTACCATATTTCTTTCTAATTGACCATTGGCATGAATATGAAAATGAAGATGTAAATTACAGATCATCAGTGTATTCTTTGAATTAATGCTATTTTAATTTTTTAGATGATGATTCTTTGTTCACTAGGTGGAAATGCATTAATTGCTTCTTTGTTTTACAAGTAAATGTTGAAGAATTGGTAGAAAAAATATAGTTAAGTAAACTGCTGCCTCTTTCTGCATCCCAGTTGTACTGTGATCTGTTCTTGTTGTTGAGAGAAACTTGAAGTCTCATCTTCAGCCATTTCTAGAAGTGTAAGCAGAAATGACACAGTTAGAAAACTCATGCCATAAAATTGATGGTTTTCTTTTGGTATGTGCCCCTGCTAAGAGCCAGCCTCAAACTTGTTTGAATTAGGAAAAAAAAGGTAGGGTGAAATAGTCTTTTGGACAAAACTGGCCTAACACCTACTGTTTACTGATTAGTGGCTTCTAAAGTGAAAACTTCATTATCAGTAATGATAGCTGCCAAAAACCTGCTTGTTCTCAAAATAGCCATTACCACTTAGCCTGAGTCTCTCTGCAGATATCTCCAGCTCTTTAAGATCGAAATAGCACTTAATGGGTTTAAGTAATCAATAGCCCCAAAGACTTGGGAAGATCTGGGCACATAAAATATTAATGGTTTATATTTGTCTTTTTAAGAACCTACTAAGTAGTGTTAACACTTCACAAAATGCTAAGATTGCAAAGTGCCTCTGTTAAATGATGTTACAATGCCTGAGATGCTTGTTTTATGTATTGATGTAAACAAATGCTATTTCTGTTCTGTTGAGGTACATGGTTATTTTGAAGTTCAGTGCCGAGTTTGATTTGCTGACAGACTCGTTTTACATAAAGGTAGTCTTAAAAATGTCATTTTCCTGCAATCCTTGTATTTGAAACTACAGAATATTCCTCAGATAAGAGAAATTCTTTAACATACTTTGCTGTAAGTAAATAGTAAATATCTGTGCAGCCCAATTAATCTGGGAGAATAATTGAGGTGTGTGGTTAATGCCCAGAGCTGGTCCAGGCACTGCAAACAGAGTAGGAAGAGAAGTGCTGGGTGGGTGCAGGCTGATGGATGTCAGGGTGCACTTCTAAAACCCCACAGCAACTCAGAATTAATAACCTGTTGTAGCTATCCAGCATTTCAAGAGCAATGGTGATTTCTAGTGGAATTTGGCAGATGAGTCTGAGCTTAATTGTTTTATGGAGTTAATGTGGCTGCTCATCTTAGATCTTACTACAACCAACCTTAAATTCCCTTTTAGCCTGCCATGTCTAGTAAATGGGATTTGTTCACACTTTACTAAAATTAAATTCACTATTTTCTCTACTGGAGACTAAACATCTTAAAGAAGGATCTTTTTTTTCATGAAAAACATCGATGCTTAAAAAGACATGGGGAAATAGCTATTGATCAGGATAGCAAGATGTTTCCATCTGGTCAGTTTTCTGCATTACTTAAAGCAGCTATTTTAGTCATATTGGCAATTTTGATTTAATGGCCCATCCATCTTCATGATATGTACAGAAAATAGAAGGGATTATGGTATTTTGATTTCATTGATATTCAGCTCCTTTCAAGGTGAAACTGAGGTTAAAAAAAAACCCAAACAAACAAAAAAGAAAATTCACAACTCCTTCCAGACTTGGCTTCACTGTGGGAGTACTTGAAGACCTTCCCTTGGAGCATATGGTATGAAATTGCTGCTGATTTGGGTGTCTGGAGTTTAAGCACAGAAACAGTTGGATACTGTCAGTCAGTGGCTGCCAAAAATTGAAATTTAATGAGGCGAGCTTTAACCTGCATACCTAGTGGGTACCTGTCTCTCAAATGTCACCTGCACACAAGAGGAAAGGCTTTTTTTTCTAGTGGCAGATTTGTACTGAAAACCTGATGGACCTTTTAAGCCTTGCCTTTTCTTTCCTCTTGAGCAGTTGTGTGGTGTTATTTATCTGGAATTGCACTTCTGGGAGGGGAGAGGCTGATGGACTTGTCCTGTCCATCTTCCAAGGAGACGTTTTTAAAACATCATTGTTGCAGCCATCCTCGGATGTTTTTGAAACATCATTTCAATTGCTCCTGAAGGGCTGTTTCTAGGAGACTTTAGGGCCACCAGTCAAGGTTTTGTTTAATCTCTGCTCTCAATAAGGCAGGAAAGGTGGTGAGTGTGGCAGCTCCGCTCCAGTGCTTCCCTGGCTGCTGGGGCTGTGAACACCTGAGCTGTTGTTATCTCCCTCCTGCTGGCAGTGCCATTAGGGAGGTTCTAAATAGTTACCAGTGCAATGCTGGCTGCTGTCGAGATTCAAAATCCTGTTATGGCTGTCAACTGTGAACCGTGAAATATTGGAGGACACAGGTTGAGTGGCTGTTCTGCTTATCTGCCCAAGATTTGCTTTTCCTTTTGCTTTGAAAGAAAAATAAGGTTGGCTCTCCTAGTATAGAAAGGAAAAAAAAAATAGGAGCAAAACCTGCACGTGTGAAGCAGCAGTGGATTGAACAAAGCCCCTAACAAATGTCCTTTTTTCTGTATTATCTCGTTCCTGACTGACAGGCAGAGCAAGCATCATGTTTGGAGCACACTGGTGAGCCCTGCAGCCTGTTCTGCTGGTGTCCAAGATCAGTGCTTGTACATTTGCAAGATATAAACCCCCCTCTCTTCCCGTTTTGTTATCAAAGGAGGTCCCTTCCTTCCCAGCTGTTGCTGTAGTTTGCTTATCTGAGCTTGGAAGGGAATACTAAATAACACTTGGTGGAGGCAATAGCTGTTATTTCTGCTGAGAAAATCCTCTGTTCTTTAAGGGAGGGTCGGTGCAAAAGGCTGATGTTTGGCTTATTGACTATTTTTATGTGTAAACTGTTTGGTTTATCTGGGTAACTGCACATCCTCAGTTCTGTAATTTTTGCTTAACTGCTTGATCTTTCCTTGTATGTTTTGCTTCTGCTGCTTTCGTTGAATTTTCCAATGCAGAGATGTGAGCTTGAGCCTGTGCTGTCAAGTCTTTCTGCCAGCCTGTCTGGTCTCCTTCAGGCCAGTCTGGTGTTTGTAAATAGGCTTGATGCAAGTCATGTCACAGCAAAAATAATGAACCCCCTGTATCGAGTGCTGTGCTAGTTCAGTGATGCTGATAAGATCAGTTCATCCCTACATCAGTGTAATTTAGAGAAATTGCTGTGTTGTGAATGGAATTTTAACAAGAAGTCCCCACGGAAAAAAAAGGGTGGTTAAATTAAAATGATGTTTAAATCAGAACAGCACAGAGAAGACAGGGAATATAAATCAACTATATTAAGGGCAAACAAAGCTAATTCTGGAAAGCGTGGTGTGAGAAGGTTCTGCCTTGGTTTTGTTGTTTGCACCCATGCATTTGTAACATGTTGATGTTTAATAATTTTTTCCATCACATGGATTTGATGTTAAGATGAATAATATAGTTTATTCAATGTCAGAAGCCAGCTTGACCACAAAACATAGCTATAGTAAAAGTAGAGGAGAAAACAAGAGGTGCATACAAAGAATTAGTAGGCACTATAGTAACATTATTATAATATAATAATAAACTGCAGGGTCTTTAATTGTGTATTATTTATGTCCTGGATTAAAAAAAAATATTTCAGATATTGTTATCTACATAGAGAGATGCCATGAATTGCTTGGTTGTGAAATAAAGCTGTAATACATCTTGGACATGATTTAAAGGCCCCCACCTCCCCACTCCAGATAAAAAAGTCGGGAGATAAGATTTGTTTTGGTTGCTGTGAAGCAGAGTGAGACAGAGGCACAAAGACAGATGTGTGGACACTGCAGCAAGAGCAGGCCTCCCTCATGCCTGTGTGACAGAGAGCTTGCAGCTGGCCCTGGTGTGCAGAGCTGTGCTCACATCCCTGCTGCAGTGACTGAGGACCCCTGTGGCACAGTGCACACCCACACAGCTCTGATGTCCCTCCCGAGTCCTGCTCGGAGCTTCTCATTTGATCAGTGAGCTCATTGTCACTGCTCATCAATCCCTGCCTCTCCCAGACCCCTGAGAGCTTCCTCTCCACTGCCTGGTCAGAGTGGCTTCAGCTAAAAAATGTGCATTAACCCCCAAAAACTGAGGCTGACTTGTTTTTGCCCTACTTTTTAACAGTGTTTGAGCCAAGCAGTTTGAGCTCCAGCTCGTTCCTGTTCAAGCTTGGCTTTGGAAGAGTCCAGAAAAGCTAGTGGTGTGCTGGAGAAAGGGACTTGTTTTGGGACAGCTGGTGGGTCCCCAGGGTGCCACAGGGAGCTCTGGGCTCTCCTCGTGAACCATCATTATTCTGACATGAAAAAAGTCACTAAGACTAGACATTATCTTCAGGTAATATGGGATCAGCACCTTTATCAGTGTTCAGGATAGACATGACAGACTGGACTCAGATCCCTCTGAGTGTTTTGTTCCTTTGCTCCTTTCCCTGCACGTTTTTTTACTCTGTGGCATGAGTTATTAGATTACGGTGTTTTATTGACTGGGAGGAGGGAGAGGAAGGATGATCCTGATGATAATGTAATAGAACATCATAATGATCAAGTGGTAAAATAATCATCTGCATGTAATCAATACCTAACTCTCATGGTTGATCAGATATGCAGATGCTGGCTTTGAATTTTACACCTACCTTATCTGCTGTAGAAGTGCAATATGATTGCCTCCAAATGCAAGTGAGCTGTAGCTGCAGCTGGGGAGCTCAGAGACTGGAGGTGGAATGTGCAGTCTTGAGCCTTTTTCCATCAGGTGGGAGTTGGATGTTCTTTATTTGCCAGCCAGGTGAAGTTTTGCTTTGTAGACCTTGGCATGCCCAGGACTTGGCTCTGTTCACCGCTTTTTGTCCTTGCTTCATTTTCACTCCATCCCCTTTTAGTTTTCACTCATTTCTGTGGTCCCATCTTGCTGTCTTCATCCGTTCTCAGTCTTGTTTTGGTAGGGAAGTCTTGCTGGGCTGGTGCTGATCTCCAGCTGGTGGGAGAGGTCCTTGCTGAACCACAGCTTCCCAAGGATTCCAGTTCTGCTTCAGCCTCTCATGAGGTTATATTGGCAGGGCTGTGGGAAGTTTCTCCTCTTGGAGGAGAAACTAAGGAATAAATTATCCCTCAGTAAATTGAATATGAAGCCTATAAAGAAGAGACAACCTGGTACCAGACTGAGCAGCAAAATGAGCCCAACCAACCAGTAGGAGGCTCTGATGGATTTCACTGCAGCCTTTACATCAAAAGCAACTCAAAAATCCAAATTTGCCTCTTTTTGCTCTGAGTTTACATGGACTCTTAATTGCCACCAGCAAGAGCAGGGCCTGAGGCTGAGAAGCTGACAGCAGCTGGCAACTTTGAGGAGGATCTTGGCAACTTGCAGTGTCTGTCTCTGTTTCTCTTTGGGAGCTCTTCTGTGTCTCTGGGGAAAAGGGGAGATGTGGCTGCAGAGAATATTTAAAATCATCAGCTTGTCAGAGTGTAGTGCAGAGCAATAGTGCCTGAAGTTCTTGTCTTGCTGTGATGTACACACTTCCTACAAAGTTCTGTTAGCTTTCCCTGATCATTTTTGTGGTTAGAGGGGTATGAATTTGAAAAAAACATGGACCTCAACTCTCTAGGATCTGTCTCGTGAACTTGGTGTCCTGGATAAGGAAATGCAAGAAGTGTGAGAGGTGGGAGACTAAGTAGGGGAATGTAAGAATATTTCTGCTTGTGTCTTGTAGATCCTCACTGCGATTATTCAGTTCTTGTCTTTTGGAATTGGTCATGGCTTGCAAACAGTGTGGGGTTTTTTGTGTTCTGCAGAGTAGGAGCTGATGTTGGCAGAAATTGTTGGAGATCACAGTTGTGTTTTCAGCTCCTTTCTGACTGCAGAGATCTGCTGGTGGTGTGCATCCTATTTGAGCCTGCACATCCCTGAAATCTTCTAACCAAGCTTTTCCAAAGCAATCCATCAGGATTTTCACTTTATCTCCACAGTGTGTGCTGAAGGAGCACTTGGGAGTGGAATTTAGGGAGAAATAAAATTTATTAAAAGCACTAAGTGTGCTTCCATTTAAATGCCAATTAATCATGGTTGCTCTTGCCTTTTTTTCCTAATTTCTGAAAATTTGAAGGACTAAAGTTCAGGTAGTCAAGAGTATAACTCATTAGATGGTCCAAGGCTTGTAGACTTGTGTTTATTGAATTTTGAGGTATTTGAGCTTTGGTCAGATACTTTTTTTCTTCTGACTGTGACAAAGTCAGCAAGAGAATATTCCTTATTTTGCTTTGTTCCACTCTAAAGGAAATATTAAATTCCTCATGTGGTCACAAGAATTTTGAGACAGGGGTTTTAGGAGAAAAGACAAGTACTTACTTAAACAAAAGTGAAATTTTGGGGGGATGTATGTGGACTAAATTGCATCAAGTCGTTTTTTAGGTGATTACAGTACAGGTGCAGTTGAAGATGATCCAGATGCTAATTTGAACTTTGTTTGGGAGTTTTTTTGGGGCAAAATCCTTGACTTAGGAGTGAGGTGGGGCTGGTATGGCAGCAGTGAGAGTTGATGCTGGATGAGAGCAGTGTGGGAGAGGGTGCAGGCAGCTGACAGAGCTTGTGGCACTCAGGTTCTCTGGGGATCAATGCTCAGCTGGTGTGAATGGTCACAGCTTCATTAATGCCAGTGAGAGATGTCAGGCTGTGCCCAGCTGATGCTGCAGCCCTGTGCCTGTAAAACCTGGTGTGGACAGCCTGGCTCAGTGTTTGCCTGCCTGTTCCTGTGTACACACCATCACTTAAAATTAAACACAGGAATTTCAGTCTTGGCGTGACTGTGTCACTGCAGAAGGGCATCCCAAGGATTTCTGTGAGTGGGGCATTAAGGCTGAGCAGAAAAGATGCTACATCCAGTTGGAATCTCTTCCCAGTTGAGGCATTGGGTGCTTCTATGTGGCTGTTTGAAGTTCCAGCCTGGCTGGTATACTTCCCTTCGCTTTCTTTCCCTTTTGAAGGAGAGCCTGATGCTGCAGTGCTCCCTGAAGCCCCCCAATTTTGGGCTGAGTGCTGCAGGAGCTGAATTTCGGGGTGCAGCACTTTCTGCTCGTGGTTGTGATCAGCTCTGCTGCTGGCTTTTGATGCCAAAACATCCAGGCTGTGGCTGTGGGGTGGCTCCAGCTGTCCCAAGTGGGACATCCCTTGTGAGAAGCAGACTGAGATCTAATCTGTCTGGAGCCACAAGGCTTTGATGAGCCATTTCCTTGGAGATGGGGAGCTAATGGTTTGTCCATCAAGCCAGCAGCTTTTCCCATTTCTTTGGGAAATGAGCAGAGCTGGAACAGAATCATATGCTGCATTGTGATAGCCTAATGCTCTTACAGAGCTGGGGGTTATTACCCAAGCTGCTTTAGTGGGCAAATTAGACATGCAGAATTTCCAGGTTTTACTCGATTCAGATTTTAATTAACTCGGTGTAATAAGCTGTAAGCACATTAATATCAACAAAATACTTTGTACTCTTATCTGCTAATATTTAGATGAAAAAGCCAAGAGTCTTGTTTTCCTACAAAGACTGGTGAGGCTGGAAATAACAGGGATCTTTTTTATGAATTGGGAATGTCCTTTTGAAATAATCTTGCTTTTTTAGTGGTAGATTTCAAATAATAGCTGTGCAGTGCAAAGGGCTTGTATGGGATTTTTACTATCACATGCGTTTTTATTTTTATTTTTTTTAAACTTATACTTGAAAAATTGATGGAGTCATTTGCATTCAGTAGCTTGGACAGATGGCGTGATCCGTAACAAAATACTCAACAGCATACTAAAAAGGATCATTTCAGCACCTATCCCCTGCAAACAGCTTTCATCCACACAACAAGGAAAGGCTTCTGCAATCCCCCATCCTCCCAGAGGCCTTTCCAAGGTGAAATCATTACCTGGCAGGTCTGCAGGGGCTCTGCACTGGGCGAGGCTGGGGAACTCCAGCTGAGACAAGAGCCAGCATTTCCTCAAGAATCTTTTCTTGGGAATTGGTGTTACTCAGCTGGCACCAGGATTGCTTCTGGATGCAGTTGACAGAGTGGAGGAGATGCTCAGGGCACTGCTGTGTGAGGAAATTTGGGCTCCCAAATTGCTTCAGGGCACTGAGAGCAAGCGAGGGTAGCTGTGCTCTGTCTCCTGTCCCCACAGGAGTGGACATGTCCTTTGATGAGCTGTTTAGGCTGTGTGTACAGGACTAATTGTATGGAAATGTTGTGGAAATCCAGCTTTTTTTTTTTTGAGAAAAAACCCCAAATGCCACTTTATCTTTTGATCAAAAGAGAAAAAAACCTAAATTGTGTTTTCCACCATCTGCTTACTCTAGCATGGTTTAGTGGTTTTTATCACGTGGACACCTTGGAAAATTTGGAACTGATTTCAGTCACCCCTGTTCTGTCTCACTTGTGTTGTCTTCATCTTGCACAGAGACCAGGGAAAGCCTCATCATCAGAGCATTTTTTCAGAAATTTCATTGGAGAGGACAATTATTTTAGTAATAGGTGGAAATTATTTTAGTTAAAATAACCACTGGAATTCTATTAAAGAACACGTTGTGGTTGCAAATCAAAAAAAAAAAAGTTTCAGATACTGCCAACTGAGCAAACTGCAATATGTTCTTAAAGTCAAGCTGTGTTTTCTCATTTTTGCACATCACAATCAGCAGTGAAGTCTTTGGGTGTAAATTAGATAATGCTTTACTTCTGAAACCTCAGTTTCTCTTCTATTGTCAGCAGCAGCCCCAGTGCAAACCAACCTACAGAAAATATGTTTGCAGCAAGCTTCAGTGCAGGGATAATTGCAGAACCACTTGGGAAAGTCCCAACTGGTACAGCAGCATTTCCTGGAGATGATTTTGCTCCCCTACAAACTGTTTTGTACTGTGCTGCTAGCAATAAAGGCAAGACCTTTAAAGGCTCAAAATGTGGTTTTATAGAGATGTTTGATATTTTTGAGCAGCCCTGGAAAGCTTCCTGCTCACACAAATGTGTAATTATTTTTTTTAGTTTTTCTTTTTTAAATTTTTAATTTTCTTATTTACTTTTTTGAGAGTTGATGGCCAGGTTGCTGCCACCAGGGCTTGGGTGGTGTTTTTGGACACCACTCTTTCTCTGTATGTGTTTTTAAATGAGCAAGGATAGGTTTGTAAATGATAAAGGTTGTCTCTTGAGTCCCCACTGGCTGACCCTGGTGGGGCCATTGCAAAGTCTCAGGCACTTGTGGGTTTGTTTTTAGGGTTCCTATACTTTTCAAATTGCTTTTTGCATAGGAAAAATATGGTTTAAGGCTGTAATGGTGCTTTCATGTGCAAGTAAATTACAGAATATCAAGTGATGCAGGTTTTTACTGATTTCTGAGCCCCTGTTTTGAGTTTACAGAGCTGATTTCTGTAAACATTCATGATCCTTGTGTCTGATGTCATGAGCTTTGGGCTCTTAGTTCAGGACCAAAAGCCAGAGCAGGTATTACACCTAAAAATAAACTTGGTTTGGAACCATCATGTAGCCTCAAATTCTGGATGACAGCTGAATTAATGATATTCCATAAGGATGAAAAATGGACATTAGTCATGCTTTCCAAACTAGTTTCTATTAAACATTTGGACCATTCAGTTCATTCATCTTTGGTCAATAAATCCTTTGATTAATCCCTCAATTGCTGAGTCCACTTTAGTTACCATACTGCATGGGTGTTTGCTTGAGATAAAAATACCTATTTTTTTCCTTTTCAAAGTTTTCATTGCCTGTTTTCAGTTTGGTATAAGAACCTGGAGAGCCCTGCATCTGTCCCAACTCGCTTTCTCAGGGTTAGGCCATTGGACTGGGTTCATTCCTTGTTTCTGTCACAGATTTCTTGTGTGATGAGGGAAGTGTGCACTTTGTATTTGGGCACAATTCTGGCTCACTGTGTAAACCAGTCTATTAAATATTGCTTTTCCAGAGTATCTTCTTGGTAATAATGCTGTGGTAATTATTTGGTGGTACATTTCCAGATGAACATATTGAACAGCCCTTAATTTGAAAGCCCATCTAGGCCCATCTAGGTCATCTGTCATCTACTACTGACACACCCACATCAATTTTCTTTTTTTTTTGTTTGTTCCCTTAGATTTTGCTCCTTTGCAGCTCCTGAGGGGTGTAATGGTCCAAAGGTTTTGGTGTTTCCTCATGCCACCCAAGAGAAATAACTTCAGATGGGTACAGCCAGGTGTAGAAGAGTCTCCCTGCTGGGGACACAGAGGCTTGAAATTGAAGTTAATCTAATGTAAAGGCAGAAGAACCTGTCAGCTTTTGAAGCAGTGCACCTGCAGATGGAAGGATGAAGTTACTGGGGGTGGCTTTGTTCTTCAGGAGCTCAGCCCTCCCAGTGCCCAAGCTGGTGACTAAGCTCCTGCTGAGCCGTAATTTCAATTACTGTGGCTAAGGTGACTCCAGCTCATTACTACAGCCTGTTCTTACAGCACAAATATCCTGGAGGTTTGGCCCCTGAACACTGGGATCAGTCCTTTATGTGAAGAGGACTGTCATGTTAACACAGTGCTACACAGTCATGCTTGGGCTTAAAATGTGCTCTCCTGGAGGGAAGGGGCAGCCGTGCTGGAGTCCGGGAGGATGTGAAAACCTGTAGCTCCCTCCCAGTGCAGATGAATTGTGCTGTCCTGTTAAGATTTGGGAATAACAATCATATATTTCTTGGCTAAAAGTGTCAAAGAGAGAACTGGCTCCTTGCCTTTTCAGCCTCCAAGTTGCTGAGAGAACTCTTGTGTTCCCCAGTTTGTGTGTCAGATTTCCCCTGTGCAGGCACTTGGCGTGGTAGGGCTGTGGTGTATGTCAGCTTTATTCCTGGCATCTTTCAGATGCTTTATGAGAAGTAAGACAGGCTCAGTGCCCCGGGTCCAAAATCAATGTTAATAAATTATCAATTGATTTCATGGATCTACCAGTCAGGCAAATCAGGATCTTTAACTTTTAATGAGTGACCTTGATCTGAAGGGGAACACTTAGGTTAAAATAAAACAAATCACTGGTGTCTCAGCCAGATGGAGGCTGTGCTTTTCCTTCCTTAAGGCAGGCAGAGGTTGTGCCTGCCCTGGTTCAGCAGCACAGAAAATGTACTTGTCAGGCTGAAATGCCTTCAAAGGACCTAGGCTGAATGCAATATTTAACTTGCTAGCAGCAGCTGAGCATAAAGACTGATTAGAGCAGTTACTCAGGATGGATTCAGATTATTAGGTACTGTGGAACAAACGTCAACAAAAATAAGATGAACAACTGCAGGCATCTCCTGACAGTGATTTATTAGGCCTTGAGTGTAGTGGACTGCTAATAATCTCCCAGGGGATGGGGGAGTGATCCCCTTTAGTACTTGTACAGGTGGGTCAGTGACAGTGTCAGCAAATGTGCTGGAGACCTCGTGTCCATTTTGTCTGCTTGCCACCATCTCCACTCTAACTAGGGTAATAATAATAAATATTGTTTCATAAATGTTGTCATCAACCTGGAAGCAGCCCTGCCCATGGCAGAGGTTTAATAGCCACAGTACTTAGTTGGTTTCTTGAAATCTAAAGGGTTTCTGAAACAGGCTCTCTCTGAAGCTTAACATCAAACCCAGTTATTTTAATGCTCACTGGCCTTCCTTTCACAACTTTAAAAATTATAGTTGAAATAACTGAAGAGAGCTGATACGGTTGAAAATAATTATTTCTGTTGAAATCTTTGAGAAGAACAAGACCTCTGAGTAAATAATGTTTCTGGATCATAACAGTGATTCTCAAAAAAGTAGTTTACACGGATACTTCCTAATTAAAAAATAGTGGAAGATGCGAAGGGTGGTTTCATTTTGGTATTTCATAAGTATCTCAGTCTGTGCAGTGTGAGAGTATCTTGTATTATTTGTTCATGGATTTTAGTTCTTTGTGGAATCCACCTTTGAAGTTCTCAGTGTTCCTGCAACGCAGCACTGAGTTGTCAGAGGAAAAGTCAAATACATCCTATTCTTGATGAAACAGCAAGATACCCAAATCACAAGCTTTTCTTGATATCAGGAAGGCCCTCCTGTAGTCTGCAGCAGGAGTTTGGTGTTCCTGATATAGAGTGTGGCTTGGGAATCTGAAAAAAGAACCTTTTTGGAAAGAACCCCTTGTAAACCTCCACCACTCCTGCATCTTGTGTTAGCCTGGCACAAGGGAGAGAGGAACTAAAAAAGTGGATATTCAAATCTGGACATGAGTCTTGTTAGTGGATGAAAGTCTTTGTTGTGGTGCTTGAAGGTGTTTTTAGCAAGGTGAGGGCTGTCTGTGGGTTTAGGAAAATGAGCATCTCCAAATGGGAGGTTTGAGTCCATGCACTAGGTCTCTGGAAGGCTCTGGCATGTCCATCCCTGAGGAGATGGTCCTGAGACAGTGATGGGTTTCTTGTTCAGCTCTTTTTTGTCTCATCAGTGCTCTCTGAAAAGCTTTGTTCATCTGACCTGGGTGCAGCCATGAGGCAAGCGTGGCCTTGACTCTTCCCAGGAGGAGCTCTGTGGTTTGAGGCTTGGCTTCTTGCAAAAAAGAATTGGTGAAATTGAGCTTTAACAAATGTTGAATCCTGGAATATAATACAGTATTGCTTGTGCTGCTGCTGCTCTGCAAAGGAGCTGCTGTTACTGAGTTTGGTTCCATCTGACATAGCTGCTGTTCTTTTGTTTAAAGGAGGGTAAGACAGCAATTTTCCAATAGTTGTTCTTATTTTGTTTTTTCTGTGTTTATTTAGCACTTTCTGTGGTTTGTTTTCTGCTTCCCACCTGCAGCTGTGTGCATCAGAATTAGGCAGAATTTCCCTGTCTAGCCTTGTATCTCCATCTGAACCTGCTTTCATTGGGTTCTTTTAGTCTTGAGGTTTCGGTCTTCTGTAGCTGCTAGTGAAGGAAATACCATAATTTTCAGTAATGTGGTGGTTTATGTGTAGTTTTTCTGACTCCTGACACGTTCTATAAAGAAGATTATATCTAGTTATTGTATCTGAAATGGGTGTGAGTTTTCAGTAGTTTAAACCCCCCTCAAAACAAGAGCAAAAGAGCACAACATGCAAACACAAAAAGCTTGTTCTGCTTTCCTCCATGAGATGTGGTGTTTCACACAGAGGCAGAGAGGGTGCATTTATTTTTAATTCACCCCATCCAGGAAACTGCCATTAGGTACTGGGTCCAATTCCGGCTGCCTAGATTTTAATGTCATCCTTGGGGATGTGGTTACTGCTGTGGCTAAATATAACCCATCAGGAAAACCAAATGTCCATCCTTGTTTCTGCCTGCTCTGTGGGGGCAAACAGCAAAAGCTGAGCTTTGCTTTTAGTGTAATTAATTGGGGGTGAGTGAGTTCCCCAAGTAAATAATTTTTCATTTTCATTTTATGCTAAATAAGTCATCTGTCTTGTACAGATGAGAGCTGGGGAGAACCTGGACCCTCAGAAGTTCTCTAAAAGAGCTGACATTCTCTCACCTTTAATTCCCCCCATCTCCTGTCATGTTTCCTTTTCCCTCTTCCTGCTGGCAGTGTAAACTTCTTATTTTTTTGCTAAATCCGTCTTGCAAAACGTGATGGTTGGGTAAGATGCAATTTTGCTTTAATTATGATTAAATTACTTTATGAATTAACCAGAGGATCTCATGGGACTGGAATCTTTTGACACATGAGAAAATTGCCTTTCTTTAACAAGCTGCTTCAAGCAGGCAAGGTAATATTAGCATTTTTCAGTTATAGCTTCAGGGGATTAAATAATAAGGGGAAGTATTGTACCTACAATTACATGATGTGCATGTGTGTGTTAAAATCTTAAAGACAAGTAGACACAGAAGGAATTAGCTGAACTGCTGAACCTGTGACATTGTGCAGTAAGTGTGTGTGGGGATTTTTTTCCTTTATCAAATGGCTTTTTAAGAAAACATGTGAGTATCTGAAGAGTTTTACTTTGTAGACTTGAAAAAGCTGGATGAACTGGAATATGTTCAGCAAAAAAATATCCTGAACAAGATACAGCTGTTTCACCTTAAGGGTAATGAACTCAATGCAGATTTAAAGGGAGTGACCAGTAATTTTCATACATGGTACTTTGTTTTACTTGATTTAGTAGAGGTAGCAAATAGGCTAAACCCAGGAACTGGATGTTGAAAATACATTGCACAATTGACCTTTCTGTGAAGTACACGTGAAAAATAGTGCCTGCTATCCTTGCAGGTCTGTGAATCACCTGTGATGCATGTGCTATCTCCAAACTCACATTCCTCTGTTTCAATACCTCTAAATGCATTTTTAAAACATTTTATTTAGACCCTCTGTGTCTGAGGAGTTGCAATTGTTCGAGGTGCTGCAGAAATCGAAGGTGATCATTCGTATTCTTAAATGAAGGCAAGAAAACCTTTAAACAGCTTGTGTCAAACGGGGAAGGAATGGGACAAGCTGAGTTGTGTGACCCCTGCATATGTTGTATTCAGCGTGGATTTGCACCTGCATGACCCTGCTTGGTTTCAGAGCCTTGTGGTATCAGATCCAATCAAGTGGAAAATTGACAATAAGGGATTTTAGCTATTGTTGTCACTGCCCCAGCTGTTGGGTTGTTGTTTTGATGACAGGATTCATTCATGGTCTATACAAATCCATAAGGTAACAGTCATTAGTGGGACTCAGAACTTGGGGGGGGTTATACAGGGACAGGGTCCAGATGACAAAGAAAAATTTTTTAAGCATTGCAGCACTTGGGGTCTAAAAGGAAGGTATTAATACATGATAGGTTAATTAATGTGCTCCACTAGAAAAGGCAAATTATTTGACTTGAAAACAATGACAGAAACCCAACACCTTCATTGTGGTTGTGTTTGAGGCAAAACTGTGCACGTGCAATAACAACCACAAGCAATGCTGGTGTGCAAATTCTCTCAGGAGGGCAGGAATTTTTTCACCTCTATTTGTCATGTCTTGCTTTAATCTAAAATGAAATGGATATTAGCCATTACAACTCTTATTACTGCTGTTGTGCTGTGATATAAGCAGCCTGTCTCCATTCCCAGCCCAAGGACTAAATGAGGTTGGTAATTGTAGACCTAAAGCTGTTCTGTGCTGGCAGTAGGTAATACCCAGACAATGAACAGCACAAATTACAACCTTGTGCAGGCAGGATCAGATCAGTGTTGATAGTCTCTTGATTGCATGTGGCTGAATGTTATCAGAATTTGAGACATCATTCAGAGGAAAGCCGTGTTGCCTGATTATTATTTTTTTTCCTTATGGTAACAGTAGAGATTATTTAGAGGATTCATATGGAGGAAGAACAAACCCCTCTACTACGGCTTTGTACTTCTTGTTGGAATATTTTCTTTACAGTTTTGAGTTTCCTTCCACTTGTTTGTTGACACTGGATGTTCTCTTGATGCTGAAGGGAGCTTTGTGCTGTGTGCAGATTCAACCCAAGGCTCCAGAAGTTCGCAATCAACCAAGTAAATTATTTGTCACCTTGGATAAATATTAGCTCTGACAAATTAAAAACGCATTTTTCTGGTGTGCGTTGCACTCTATCTCACAAAATGGTAATTGTTCTTACAGTTATTGCTCTTGCTTGTAGTGAGGCATCTGTTTCTTGTCTAATTGCTAGCATTCAAATCCCAGTCAGTTTAAAATAACTTTTTAAGAGAGGATATCTGAGGCATCACAGACATTCTTGATTCACACCTTTGGCATTGTGCTTTTTATGGAAACACATAAAAAACCACCAAACCAAACAAAAACCACCCACCAACAAAAAGGAGTGGTTGGGCTTGGGTTGGTTGTGTCTGTAATCAGAGGCAGTAAGAAGAAATCCCGGTGTTGGGTTTGCCTTTCCCCATGGGTGTTCATCCTCTGAGCCTGGCTGGGGTTCATCCTCCGAGCCTGGCTGTAAATCATGGAGCCTGGAATCCACTGCTGCCTCTTGCAGTTGGGAAAATGTGTGAAATGACTTTTACACTCTGGCATGGCCTTGCATGAGTTAAGAGGGACTATTTTTATTTTTTCCCCTTTGACAGTTAATCTCTTTATTTTTTTTTGAGCTGGAATAATGATCTTTCTTCGTACTTGTCCCCTGCAGCCCGTCCTGCTGCTTTGCTTCTCCGTGGCCCTTGGCTGTTGTTTTAGAAATCCTCTTTAGGGTTTCAAGGCTCTGTACAACCAGTTGGGAGCTGCATCTTTTCACAATCCTCCTTGAAGAGTGAATTCTCTCACCTGCTGAGAGGATAACGATGATAAAAACACAGAGGCTCCAATTTTCCTGGGTTCTCTGGAACTGGTGTGGGGATTTTTAAACTTTCATTACTGCTATCACCTTCCCCCTCATCTCCATCAATAAAACAAGAGAATGCAAAACATAAATAATAATAACAATAATAAAATCCCTGTCAGGAGAGCTGAAAAAATATCAAATACCTAGATGAGAGCTGCAAGGGAGTGGGGGTGTCCGAAATGGCTTTGTTGATGTCTTTATCTAGAGATTTTTCCAGTGGAACTGCCCATCAGGCTTATCTCCAGGGACACAGGATCATGTTTAGAGGTTCCTACACAGGTTTTTGGGGACATGGTGTGGTCCCTGCAGCCTTGCCTGCTGTGAGCCCTTGGGGTTGCTGTTTACCAGCAGCAGTGCTGATGCTCTGGCTCTCTCCTCATGCCTGCCCTGGGCTCCTGTTCACCCTCCTCCGCTTCTTTTGTGTGAATACAAGGCCAGTTCTGATCCCTGATAGTTCTGTGTGTGTTCATTAAGTGCCCCAGATGAGTTCTGGTCCAGCTCTGGGCGTTTCCCTGGAAGGGGTGGGCAGGGCTGCACACTCTCAGTTAAATGGAAAAAGCTTTCAAAACACCCCAAGAGCAGAGGGGCTCTCAGTATGGGCACCTCTGAGTGATACACACTCAGAACTGTTAGAGACTCTTCACCCTCCCTGAACTGTCCTTATTCATGTTCTTGTGCTATTCCACAAAACCCTTCAGAATTTCAATAGTAATTTCACAGCTGGGTTGGGAGGGAGAAAAAGAAATGGAGGGCTAAGATTTGAGGTGCATGTTAAAAAAGATGAACATCTCTCATTTGGAGTTGTGTAGGAAATCTGAAAGAGCTCTTTGCTTTTTTGTGTAAAACATCTAGCAACACCTGGAGTGTTACCTAATGGGGATGTGTGCAGCTGCCATGACCCCTGGTGATGGCAAACATGAACCTTGATCAGATTTTGTTGAAATTAATCATTTTTTTAAATTAGAAACCCCTCTCTACTGCTTTATCCAGTAGTGTGTATGCACCTGGGCAGAGAAGTCTGAAGAATGGGGTGAGCACATTGCTGAAGGAAGGCTTGATCAGGAGGTGATTCAATTCTAACAGGAGTAGCACTTGGTTTTGATCAGAATAAAGTGGGGAGAGTTCTCTCTTGCAGCTGCCTGCTATGCAACAGTAGCTTATGTAAGAGTTTCAGTGTTTGGTTTGCCCTAAAGGAAGTTAAGAAATAAAAATGAGATGTGATGGATATTAGTGTTCCGAAGATGAGACACAAGATGTCTTATTGCCACCAGCAAAGCCATGAGCCAGTGACAGCTGTACAGACTTTTATCCAAAGTTTGCTGGTCGCTGCTGAGCTCCATTGACTTCTGATCAGGTCAAAGGGGATAAATCAGCGAGTGAATCATTTCCATGGCTGTGAAGTGTGCAGGCTGCTCAGTCTGTGATGTTGTGAGGAAGCACTAGGAACCCTCCTAAATGCCACAGCTCTTGCCTCACTTGGCAAGCAGCCACTTGAAATCAGGGCTGGACAGCTCTCAGGTGTCAGATGGGACATGTTCTTCCTTTTTTTTTTTTCTTTTTTCTTCCAACAGTTTCTCGTTTTTCTGGAATGAACTGTGAAATTTCCTATATGCTCTAAATGCACATAAACTTTAAAGTTAACCTTCCTTACCTTTAAAGTGTGTTTGTTTTTTGTTGTTTTTGTTTTGCTGAATCAATCCATCCAATTTGCTGTTTCAGCCACATGATGCAGAAAACAGAAAGATGTGAGGGTAACAACAGCAACAAAAGCAACAAATACACCACTGTGTTTGCAAGGGCAGGCTGTGCCAGCTTTTGCTGCCTTAAATTTATAGGAATAGATGGCAATACTTGGAACAGACTGTTGGTGGTGGTGTGCTGAAACTGGACTGTGTTCTCGGAGATGCAGCTTTGAAGTTGCATGAGGGATTTCTGAAATTTCTGTATGAAGAAACCAGGAACACTGCTTAGGATAATTCTGGCACTTCTGAGGTGGGTCCTGGCACTGTGAAAGACACAAATTTCTGTGTGGATATTAATCTACATTAAGAGAGGATTTTTTATGATAGTTCCATGTGGGAGATCAATAATATAAAAAGGTTTGAGCTGTAGCATGATGTACAAAGCTGCCTGCAGAGTCCTTGTCCATAGTACTTGGCACAGAACTGGCCTGTGTCAGAGCAGTTTGGTTGTTGTGTCCCCAGAACACTTTCTAGGATTTCACAAATTAGCAGAGCTTTGAGTGACTCTGGTGTTTGGGGAAAGACTGCACTAAGTTTCTGTCCTAGCACTTAATAATCTGTGTGTTTCTTCTTCAGACTGAGTCTGAACCTTCCAACAAAGCACAACTTGCATTTTTAAATTCTCTGCTGTCACTGCCAAGTAATGACTCATGTGCTATTTTACCTGTGCCTAAAGGAGCCCTTTCCTCTTTGGGTTAATCACTGAGTGAGATTAATTATGCTGATTAGACACCAATCCTGATTCTTGGAGCTCATCACTGCCATCATAGATGTTGGGAATGGGATGATTAAACCCTTTCCAAACTCGGATCTTGCAGCACCGGTGACTATCCCAGTTAAAAACTGCCTGGAAAAAAACATGTGGTGTAGAAAAGCGTGGTATGCATAAACCTCATGTATTGCTTGTCCAAGTTGTGTCTCCTATCACAACTTCTCTCAGTTACACCAGAAAAATCAAATTGCTTTCTTCCTGCTGGGCTGTGGTCATGCTGGTTGGTCCTGCTCAGGTGTTGATGTTTCTGTGTCTGTGCTAGTTTGGAATCCCTCTGCAAGAGTGACACCCACAAGCCCACTTGGACAAACAAGATGTTATTTTTTTTTTAATGCATGGAAGTCTATTTCTGTGTTAGTGAAGCCTCTTGAGAACCATTCCCTGAATTTCCATGGGGAAGTCTGCATGGTAGATCATGTGCTGCTGTTGTGGCTGCCACCCCCTGGTAGGGGACACAAGCCACCCTTGGGGGACATACAGGGAACTGGTCTTTGTCCTCAGCCTGTCTGTGTGACCGCTGCTGTTCACAGGATGGGAGGAGCAGCAATGAGCAGCTGAGGGCTTCTCCAGCACCCCTGGTGCCCTTTGTGCCAGGGAAAGCATTGCTGATGCCAGGTTTTTGAAAACAGTGTTTTGTAGCATGTGTGTATCTCTCAGTATTTCACTCCTGTCAAGGCTGCCACATGATACTGTAATGTTATTTAACAAGGCAATAAAGCCAACAACAACCGAACAAGAAGAGCTCAACTTGCACACCAGTGAAGCATCCAGAGAACCCTCTGTTTGCATTTCCAAGTTGTGAATCACAGGAGTCCTGTGTGCAGGCTCAGGGTATGAGCTTGGGAGTAGCAGGCTCCTGGCTCTGCCCTGGGGTGAAATCTGGTGTGTTCTCAGGGTTTATTTAAAAAAAAAAATTAAAAAAAAAAAATTGTCAAGGTTCTAAATATGGCAGGAGTTGCATCTAAAATAAGGAGAATCAACACTGAAGTGACCAAATAGGAAATCAGGCATATTCCTTAAGGTTTTGAGTGGGTTCTCTTCCTGTCCTTGGAAAAGTTTCTTCTACTCCTAAAAATCCTTTGCTAAAAAAAAAACCCAATATATGTTTCAAAAACTGTCTGTATTTATCTCAAGATTTATATATGTAATAGCTAATCCAGATTCAGATGATGTTATAAAGCCTTCAGGATCTAAACCACTTGAGGAAGAAAGCAGGGACGAACTGTGAAATAGCCATGCTTGTACAGATGAACAGATTTCCAAAGTGCAGTTTGGTGTCTGCTTTGTTTCATTTTCTTTAGCTGGTGTGGAGGCTTTATTTGCTCCAGTTCCTACCCACTCATCAGTTCCAGCCTCTCGCTCAGTTACATTTTGATAGTCTCATATCTCGTCATCTCAGCCTCGTTTTAAAAGTCTGCAGGAAAGGAGCTCTAACAAAAGCTACCTTGCAGCAAGAGTTCTGTGTGTTTCTGCTAATTATTCACAGTAGAACACACGCCAGGTTTCTGTGGGCAGACGTGCCAGACGGGCACAGACTGTTGTTATTTGCACCCAGGACCGTATCAGGGTGCTGCTGATGGGCTGCTTGTCCAATGAAGGTGGCTTTTCCCTTTGTGTCTGTGCCTGCATGCACTAGGAAGGGTAACAAATCCAGCTTGAATTAGCTGCATTTCTGTAAATTAACATCCTTTAAATTCAGGTAGCAAATCACAGCTGTCAATGGTGAAGTAGATCGGGGGTGTGGGCATAAATATTGTATAGTGGGAGGAAGTGGGAGATGGTTCTGTTCAGAAAACAGCACCTGCTTGGGGGGCTACCTTAGAACTGCTGAGAAAGTAGATGGCACAGCTCTTCTCAGAGGTTTTGGGTGGTTATTTCCCAGCTCTGAAAAGAGATGGTGAACCTGCAAGGCCCTGGCTCTGTTCCACAAATGTGAGATATAAGTCATGCTTGTGTTCTTTAAGATGGTGCAGCAGTGTGTGCTCCATTTACTTCAAGTGTGTGGTTTGGGTGGTAAGTCACATTTATTTCTCCAGTTTTATACTTTGATTTCCATTTTCCTCCCTCTCATATTCCCCTCTGCAGAGTCTCATCTAAACCTGAGGTTGTTCCACTGCTGTGAAGGTGGCCCAGTGTTTTTTGCTCCAGTCGACAGCATTATTGCAGTTTTGCAGTTGGTAGTCTCTTGCTATTCAAGCCCATAAAGCAGAGGAAAAGCAAAAAGCACCCATGTGGCCTGCTGCCAAAGGCTGGTGTCCAAAGATTGGCATCCTGGCTTGGGAACACATGGAGCAGCAGTGTGTTTGTTCCTGTGCCATGGGAAACGCTGCCAGGACAGCAGCACCACCGTGGCTGGCAAAAGCCAATTTCCCAGCTGAGGGCAGCTACAAGGGATGGAGCAGAGGTACTTTTGGGAGCAGAATATCAATATCCATGTGCACCAAGTGCTGTGGATCAGCTGCAAGGAGGAGTGAGAGGAAGTATGGATTAGGAGGTGTCATCTTTGGTGGGGGTGTCCTTGGGGGGCAGTAGAGTCTGTAGCACTTGAAGGCTGATGGATGCAAAATATTTGGGGTCTTGGAAAAAAAAACAACCCAGAAATCCAGCCATGTATCTTATTCTCACTATTGCTTTCAGTATGAGCATGGTTTCCCTTAATGTTTCTAGGGAATTTATTACCTTACAACTTACACGCTGGTCAAATACAATTTATGATTACTTTCTGCTGGTTTATCTATTAGGAGGAAAAGAGTAAAGGAAATAGTCAGCTGTGGTCCTTTAAAAAACAAACCACCAGGTCTGCAGCAGTAATAACTAATGTGCTATAAAGCTGCTGTGCAATAATCCAAAGCATCCCATGAAACAATCACTGCTGGTACTTACAGTAACAATTTTGAGCCCTTGCCTGTGAGGGGGGTAGTTTCTCATTGCCACACATGAATGATGTAGACCTTGGAGCTGCAGTGATCCAAAATGTGTTTGTGGGATTTTTCCTCCCAATTTGGAGTCAGTAACGTGTTCTGTATTGAATAGTTTTGTTTTGTGATCAGGGTGCTTTCAGTGGAATTCAAAAGGTAGAAAGAGATGATGAGGCACTGAAGACAAGTTTTTACGAGATTGATCAATCAAGACTCAGCAGCTTAGAAGAGCACAAAGAATGAGTGTTAATATTATGTATAACAAAAGGAAGGGCAGATAAGATGATTGCTCCTAACAGTAAACAGGGTTTCTGCATATTCATTGTGTCCTTTTTGCCTTCTGCTTTGGAAGTGCTGCAGCTGTGTACGTGGATCACGCCTAATTCTGTGATAAACTAATCCTTGCGGCTTCAGATTAATCCAAGAACGGAACACGGTTGTTTGCCAGACACCAAAGCATTGTTGAAATGGAAAATAGCTGTTTTAGATGCCTGAGATAATGAGTTATCTGTTTGGGTCAATGCTTATAGGTATGAAAGATCGTCCTGCAGCTCAAGAACTGAGGATTTCTGTTATTACACCATCCCCTCATTTTTTTGCTTTTTCTTCAGCTCTTAACTCCCTCCTCCTCTCATTTCCTTGCTATAAATCAGGAGCAGGACTATGAATTTGGCAGACTGGGACTGGTGTAAGACTGGTGCAGGCAATGTTTTAATCAGGGCTGGATGTGTTGCCTCTAATGGGAGCCCTGATAGCAATAGGGGAGGAGCAGCTGGGACCTGGGGGAGCCCTGTGGCCTCTTCTCCTGCCAGCAGGAAAATTTATCTGGCAGCTCCAAATCTGCTTATTGGAAGGGGCTGTGAAAGAGGGGAAAGGACAGTGATGAGCTGGCTGGGTATGTTTTTAAGAATTTTTCATCTCTCGTGTTTGAGTATTTCCCCTTTTTTTCCTTTAACACCTAAAATTCTTTATTTTGCCAGGGTACTGAGCCATACTTGAGGTGTACAATACCTGATGATTTGGAACAAGGGCTGAGACTTTAGGATCCTTGGAGCTGGACACTGAGTGACACTACTGTAGCTGGTCAAGGGAAGCACTGCTGTGACTGAAATACTGTGAAAGCACAAAGGGGACCAGCACCTCTTTTCTGTTTGTGATAGAAGAGCCAAAGAAGAACTGTTCTGTAAGGTTCTGTTAAACTCCCCAAAAATAATGGCTGTGTTTTTATTCCATCTTCTCCCTAACCCCAGCTCTAAATCCCACCCGTGCACATATTCCTGCTGCTTCAGCACCTGATTTCATGCATGGATAATGCAGTGCTTTCTCCCTCTTCCACTCCATTTCTGCACTAGCTGGATCTCTGTCCCTTGGAGCCCGTAGTCCCTTGTCTTCTCATCCTTACATCCCAGACTGCTGCAGTTAGAGCTCCTTTTCCCACACACATCCTCACTCCACCCTGTGGTGTGCTCTTGTTTTTCCCTCCCCCCTTTGGCAGAAGTGGCATCTCCTACCCCTGTACCTTCAGCAAAGTTAGGAGAAGGCTGCTGTGGAACTGATGAAGGTTTCTGCCTTCACTGCATTGTAGTCCAGAGGATGCCAACTTCCACATGGGCTGTGGAAGAAACCATTTCCAGTTGTTTTGCCTGGAGCTGTGCAGCACAAGGTTTGTGTGAACAGCCAGGGGCAGAGCAGGGGCTGGATGGAGCCTTGACTGTGGCAGCTCTGACCTGTCTTGGGTCCTGCAGCCCTGAAGTGTGAGAGCTGCTCCCTTCAGCAAGAGAAGCCTGATGCTGCAATTGCTTCTTTCAGCCTTGACAGTTGGAGGTGAAATAATTAAGGACATTAATGTGCTTTGTGTGACTTGGTGAAAAGACAACTGATCTTGAATGTTTGCTTCTGTGCTTTGTTCCAGTGCTCTTGTGTTCCACTGTGAACTTGCAAAGGATGGGCGTTGCCTCTGCCTTTCTAATTGCATGCTTAAGGGCACACTTCTCAAATGTGGACTGTCCTGTCTCTCCTTTTGGAACACTGACACCCAAAGCCATTTCTGCATTGTTTTAGAAAACAAAAAGCATTAATTTTTGGTTTAGAAAATGGTTTGAGCTCTTGTAAAACCCCCTCTATTGACAGCTTAGTTAGATGCTTTCTTGTAGCCCACCTCCACTTGGCTTTGTGAGCTCTGTATGGAGTTGGCTGCTCTGGTGGTGTGGGATCCACCTGTTCAGGGGTCTCAAACCCAGCTGGTCTTTAGGTGAAGCAGTAAGGATAATGGGTGTAAGACCACTCTTCATACCAAAGAGGGCAGCTGAGCCTTCTCCTCTTCAGCTCCCGTAGTTGTCCTTGCCCCACAGTAGAATTCACAGGCTATTAAAATCCTTGTGTGCAACCTTCAGCTGTGTAAGAGTCAACTCAGGTGTGTTTTGAAAATGCAGCAGAACTGACCTGCTGGAAGCTGCTGACAAAAATGTTGGAATTGATCTTTTTCCCCCGTGCTAGAGACTCCTCCATGAGGTTTCTTTCCTCTTGAGTGAACACCTGAATCCTCATTTAGCTTCTTAAACTTGGCTACTCTGATGTCAGGTGCTGGCAGAGGGGAGGGTGTGGAGCTGTCGCCAGGGTTGTGAGAGCAGCATCACCTCCTCTGTTGGTTGATATGGGAATTCGATTTCCTGCATTTCCAGCCAGCTGCCTGAATTTGCCAGTGCAGGGCAGTTTATAAGAAGTGGCTGGCTTGTTTGTTTTCCTCTGCCTTCCTTGCACCCAGGGCAGGGGATAGATGAGGGGATTTTTCATCCTGTGCTTTCCTTGCTGCTCTTTGAGGCGTTTGTGGCAGGCCATGTGCGTGAAATTAAGAAGAATTCAGAAACTGTACATATGCAAATTCCCTCAATCACTTATGTGTGATCTTATTGTTTTAGCCTTGTGATCTCAAGGCTAAAAATCCCCTTCTCTCTCCAGTCAGTATAATTTGTTTTCTCTGTGTCAAATGCCACTTATGTGTGGCAGAAGGCCACTAATGCAAGTTAGATGCACTGAACCTGTGAAGAGATAGAATTTCAGGCGGAGCAGCTTACAATTTATTGGCTTTGTTCTTTCTAGAAACCTTATTATTCCATCTCTCCAGAGCTGTTGAGGAGGTGAAAGATTCTGTGCCGCTTCCAGGAGCGTGGTCATGCTGGGAGCAGATGGTCCATTCTTGGAATCCATCCCAAACGATGGATTACTCATCTGATGCAGAATGATGCACCAGAAAATCGCCGATTCACCGGGACCGCTCTTGGACTCCTTTAAAGCTCGCGTTCTTTTTAACTTCCTGCTTTTACTTGGCTGCCTGGTTTGTTGCTCAAAAATCCTGCAGTAAAATAAACTAAGCCAGAACCATAAAGATGCTTAGAATTTAAAGGGGAACTAGTATAATGCATCTGAATTGAGGGAAGACTTTGGAGGTGTGGTTTGTTGTATTCTGAGGCTTAAAACAAAACAGAAAACTCGAGTTTTTATTAGTTTCCAGTGGGAAAGAAGGAGCCCAGCAGTATAATAGAATACTCTTGCACTTGTAGTAGTATCACTTACTAATATTTCACCTACTCAAACCTGCCATCAGCATCACTTCTTGTATCTGCCTTGTTTCGTGTTTGCATGTGATCCTCGATTTCAGCCACTTTTAACACTAAAAATATGTTTGAGTTCATGTGATACAGGATTAAGGCGTAAAAAACTAAGTCCTAAGAAGCTGAGAAGTTGATTATTATTCATTGTAAATGTATTCAGTCCATCTTGGAAGCTGGTGGCTCAGGGTGTTGCAGTAACTAATCTGGCAGGGGTGTTTCTAGGTAAGTCCCTGACTGATGCTGAAGGATAGCTGTAAAGGATGTCCATTTTTTTCCCTCTTGTCTATAGCTCTGATTTCTCACACTATTTCTCAGTGTTTTCATCCCTGCAGACAGCCCCAGCCTGCTGCTCACCGCAGCTGCAGTAAAACATCCACTTTTCCACCTCAGAGAGCTCCCTTTGTCAGCTCTTCCAGTGTCACTAAATGACATAAATGGATTTTTTTTTTTTTTTT
>VXBR01006093.1:559281-669459 GCA_013400215.1 Cisticola juncidis
TTTTTTAGCCAGCTCAGAATTATTTCTCTGGAATATATTGAATTTCCCCTGGATAGAATGGCAGGAATCTGGAGCAGGTTTTAATGAAAATCTGCTGCAGAATTTCCCAGGCAGTGGAAGGAGCAGAACTCCATGTTCTCCCAAGCCCAGCCTTTGCCATGCTGTCGCTGATTGTGCTGCTCAAAGCCCTCTGGAGTTGTTGAACAGGGGTGATGTTCTCTTTAATGTGCTGAGCAGTGCATGGGAGTCCTGGGCTCTCTTGAGATGTCCTGGGCTGTCACAGCCCCTGCTGGCAGTCAGGTTTTGGTCCCTCCTTTCACACCTCCCTGCTAAACACACTGTAATTTTACAAGTCAAAGGTACCAAAGGAGTCATGGTGGTCTGGAATTATTTGGCATTGGTTTTCTTTCCTTGTTTCCCCATCCATTTGATGGCTGTAATCTTCATCTTTGGACACCAATTTATGGGAGGTTTCCCTGGCTTTCCTGAAAATGTCTCATTTTCCCCAGAGCAAGACACTTGAATGTTTCCTGCTAGTGTTGGGGTGATGAAGATTTTTTACCTGCACAAACACAGGAAAATGGGCTTCATTTTGCTTTCATGTAACCCAATTTAACTCCATTACCTCCAACAGAATTGACTTTCTCCCCCCTTCAATCAGTAAGAGATTTAACTGCACTGTTTGTAATCTGGTGAGAATTGGACTCTCTGGTGAGAATTCAACTCTTGAGGGCAATATATGAATACCACTTGTTATTTTTAAGACCCCAGAGCAGAACTCATTGCATTAGTTAATTATCTCTAAATTTTCACAAACACTTGTTAAAGTGAGTTGTAATATGTTACTTGAAACTGTAGCTTCATGTTAATCTTAACTATTCTTTTTGATATACTTTATGAGAGGTTCAAGCATGCATGTTAATATGTTGTATGCATATATTTTGAAATTCTGGATGTGAGGAAATTTTCCAGTCTCTTATGGCTCTTGCTGTTAGTATCTTGGTTGGTTGATCACAATAGAAAGGAATTATTCTCACTTCATTGAGTTCCTAAGTACAGTACCAGTTTTTGAAATGATGAAGTTGATTTTTTGGAAGAACAGTTTGCTGTTACCAGACCAGTAATAAAATGAGTTGTGACAACAAAGCATCCTACAAACCATGGGGTTTGTCTTGCAGTGCCTCCACTCAATTAAACCCAAAATAATTTGAAGTCGTGCTAATTCACAGGGGGTAGGGTGCTCCAGAAGTCATCTGCAATGTACCTTCATAGCCAGTCTTGAGTCATCAGTTTCAAAGTCAGGAACAGAAACATATCTTTGAACAAACATTAAAGTAATATAGGGCTTTTAAAATTGGATCTTTATTAGAAATTTTGCTTTATTTGCACCTTTATGTGCCTTCTTAATTACTCGTTCAGAAATCCTTGTTTTAATCAATTACATGCTGAAGCCTGTGGTAAGAAGGAAGGATGGTAAGGGCGTGAATATTTTTCAGGAGTGAGGTTTGAGGAAATTTCATCACTCCTGTTTGGATCTGTACAATATGGAATTATACATATTGCTTGAGGTTGTGTTACACTGTGTTCATGCTGTGCTAGATGCAGAGTGAAAAAGGCTGCAGGAGGATCAGAGGAAAGCAAAGCTGTGCTGAGATCGAGCAGTGCAGTTTACTCATTGGTGTGAATTACTAAAGCCGTGTCTTGCAGTCTGCCAGAACTGTCCTGCCCCTTTTGCAAACTGATCCAAGAGTTTTACCTCTCCCTCTTTGATCTTTAGTGACTTTAAGTCAGATGGATTACATAGCCAGTTTGCTCCAGGTAATTTCCAGTTCTTCCATTGGTTGGGTGGGAAAGGTGGTCTGACTCAGGGACTGGGGTGTGTGTGATCCCTACTGAGGGCATGGTAATGGTGAAGGTAACTTTGAGCAGGGGTAAAAGTGGTGTTAGTGATGCCTTGGGAGGGCTGACCTGGAACAGAGACTGGACACAGCCAGAGAATAAAGCAGGGATTTATGGAAAGGCCTTTAGGATACACCTTGGGCAGGACAGGGCCTGGCCAGGGCTGCACCCAAGGTGGACAAAGAATGATCACAAAAATGGACCAACAATCACCAGGTCTCACACTTTTTAAAGTTTTGGTCCCTTTGCACATTGGGGTTTAATTGTCCAGTTCCAGCTCCAGGCTGGGAGGTCCCATCCTTGTTCCTCCCTCCAGCCCACCCTTGTTTGTGCTTTGGGCTGAGAGCTGTCCCTGGTGTGCAGCAGGAAAAGGATTTGTTCTGTGTCCCTGCTGTGTGCAGAGCTCACAGCACTGACTGTGAGCTCAGAGCTGCACCCCTAGGAAATACAGGAAAGATAAAACTTAAGGCATCATTAGCACAGTGTTGTGTTGTCTTAAACTCTTGTCAGCAACTTGCTGCCCCAGTGAAGAAAAGGAAGAGAAAATAACTGGTGTTATTCTCTCTGATGGTGGGCACAAGCTGCAGAGGGTGTAAAGGGACTGACAAGTGAGGTTTAGGGGTGGGCGTGAGGGGGAGGTGTGGTTGGATTCTGCAGATGATGCAGAGATGGGGGCATTTCTGAGATGGCCTCAGCTGGTCAGAGCATGGTACTAAATAACACCAGGGATGAGGGTTGGACCCTTGGATGTGTCACTCAGTCAAGAGCTGGACTCGGTGATCCTGCTGGGTCCCTTCCAACTCCAAATGTTCTGTGCTTCTCTAAACCCTAAAAGTTCAGGTCATCCATGCTTGAGTGGGGAAAGAACCCCATGTGGTGTTCCAGTTGAATTAAGAAATTTGGTTCAATTTCTGTTACTTGTAATAATCAATACTTTTAATTTAGCAACTCCTAATAGTTCAGACATGGACTGTGTTGGTGTGTGGATAAACTAAAATCCATTCTTGCTAACTGAGGAATTTGCCCCATAAATTATTCATCCAGACTGTGTGAACACAAAGTCATCCAAATAATTGATTCCTTTTGTTCAGGTTGGTTTACTCATCACCATATTTTAATGACATGAGGAGTGGTGTTTTTCTCGTGTTTTTCATTTATTCCAACTGATGTAAATGCAAAGAAAATTAGGAGTATTTTGTGTTTCCTCTTATGGATTTGTAATTGGTGGAGACGTAATGGGATTCTCCTTTTCTGTACAGCAGAGTACTGGGATTGTATTTTAAGAAGTCGACAACCAAGACCAAAAGAGCAGAAATATCAGAGTTTATGGGGTCTCTATTCCAAGCTGCTTTTGAATTAGTGTAGCTATAAGGTGTCAGAATTACATTAGAATGTTACCCAAAATTTAGGCCTTATATTTCAATTGTAAAACAAAGAAGATAAAAATCTTTATTACCACCCATTTTCCTGCAGGATAGCTTAGTGAAGGATTGAGGAGCTGTCAAAAGCAAACTGGAAAAGCACAATCCATGTTGTGCAAAATCATCTTATGCCTGCACTTTCTGATCCATAAAGTGGGCTCAGTGCCCTGCTTGTGACATTGGCTTGTTCTTGGAGCTTTGTTTTTTTTCCTTCTCATTGTTAAACCCACAGGATCTGTTTCCTTTCATTCTGGAGTGAAAGAGAGAATGTGACAGCTGAGCTGTTGTGAAAAAATGAGATGGGAAAACAGATAGGATGTATATAAATGTATAATTTCACTTCAGGGATCAAATGTCACTTACATCTCTACTCGACATAGTTACAGAAACTAATATATATTAATGTAAGGCTGCTGCCTGTTGAAAGAAATGTTATTATAGGGCAGGTCTGGACACGGATGTGTCGGGAATCCTTAATGCCAGCACAGCAGAGAGCAAAGCCAGCGTTCTGCAGGACACTGGGGAGGATGTGCAAGGGCAGCTCCTGGGGCTGAGGTGTCCTAAAGGGCTTCTGCAGAGAAACTGGAGGAGATGGGGGCTCTCAGCTGGGTCTGCAGAGGAGCAGGGTCCCACCCTCACCCTACAGACACCAGGGGAACAGACAGGGACCACTTTTCTGGCACATCCCTGGGGCTGATCACTGCCTTGGAGTCCAAGGACAAGATCTGAGCATGGACCAGTGAAGTGTTGGGTATTCAGAGAGTCTTCTGGCTTTTTTCTGTATTTCAGTGAAACCCTTTTAAATGTGCAGGGGGGAAGGTGGCACTGAGGGGTGTCTCTTTTAGATGGTAATAAAGCCCAAAGTTTTGGTGTTGACAAGATTCAGCTGTTTGCTGTCCTTTTCAAGTGCTGTGCAAAACAGATCAGTGACATCAGCTGTGCTGGCTGAGATTTTCGCATTTTCCTCAGTCTTTGTGTCTGTTCTGTGTGATGACACTCACTGCAGTCAGAACCACACACACAAAATATTTATTTCTTCTAAATCTGAAAATTAATTTTGTAGCAGATTCTTCAATCAAAGGTAATATGGACTTCTCAGCATCCAAACTTGTTTTTCTGTTTTTCATTTTGCTTAGACGCAAGCATCATTAGGAACTACTTCCTTTTCTTTTTCACGTATTGAATGTACATCTCTTGTCAGACCAGCAATTCTCATTCAGCCGCAATAGCATCTTTAAAAATGAGATTATTAACTGAGATAATAGCACTGGTGACCAAGAAAGGGGGAAGGAGGATTTTGTTCGAGTTAGAAAGAATTGGCTTTAACTACAGACAAATGTACATTGTCAGGAAATTTTTGTATTCAACTCTGTAGTGATTGTGAAGGTCGTTTTAAATTCAAAAGCGAGTCAACACTGATAGTCAAATCTCTAAATAAGTTGGAAGGAACATTGTGCTTGCTGATTATTTTAAACTCATCCATAAATAAAACTGATTTCTTCCTTTTAGCTATGCTATTTACATCTCTTCTGTTGGGTATAAATTCAAGTCACCAAATCTCTCCTTAAACCTAAGTGAAGCACATGTCTTTGTAATATGCTAAAATAGCCAGCCCTAATATTTTTAGGACTCTTATTCCTAATGGATGTGGGCTTCACATTATTTTCTTCCGTAGCCAAGTGTGTTTCCATTTGTGTAAAACAACTGCATTATTATATGGCTCAGTTGTTTCCATGTCCTAAGTGGAAAGGAATAATAATAATAATAAAGTGTCAGTTTTAATCAATATCATCAGACATGATGGGAATTGAATTCCACCTTGCTGCTAATATATTAGGTATATTCAGCTTTATCTGCTCTCGCAGAATTGATTTGCCACCATTCAGTTCCCTCGGCTGTTGTCATGCAAATGGTGCCGTTTCTCCGCCATTGACTGCACAAACCGAGATTAGAGTTGAAAATCGAGTCCCACTGACCAGCTGCTGCGATATTTCCCGTTGGGTTTCCCCTGCTTCCCTTCCCGTGCCCGCTGCTCCCCTCCTCGGCTGCCTGCTAATGCCGTCTCCGGGGAGCGGGCTGGGAATGGCTGTGCCTGTGCCTGGGGCTGGAGCCTGGCACGGGCTGCTCTTTTCATGCAGCTCCTTCTCCTGGCCCCCACGAGTTGGAGGGAAGAAGGGAAGAGAAAAAATTCAGTTTTTCCACTCTGCAGACATGTGTGGAGGAGTCCAGGCAGCGAGGAGCAGTTTTTGTTTTGTCTCTGCCCACGCACGTGGAGTGAGGGCATGGGGAAGAGTTTGCTGTCTCCCCTGTATGACCTGGCACATCAAGAGGATTGTTTGAAATCAGATAAAAAGTGGAGCTGGGGATGCTCCATCCCTGGAATTGTTCAAGGCCTTTCCTTGAACAACAATTTCCTTGGAGCAGCCTGCTCTGGTGGAGGGTGTTGGGACAAGATCATCTCCCAGGTCCCTTCCAACCCAAACCACTCTGAGTCCAACTGAAGACATGGACAGCAGAATGCCAAATAACTATCAGAATGAGCCTGTGCTTATAACCTTATACTTACATCATAATATATATTAATACAGTTGTTTTTTGGCTTTGTCAGAGTGCTGATAGCAGTGGTTAATGTCAGGGTTCTTGCCTGGTGCTTGCTGGTTTTGAGGATAAATGGCAGATAAAATATTTGGCCTAGGAGCAGTTGTTAGCACGGGCTGAGTTTGCCATGATCTGAGCTTTCATCAGCTGCAAAAGGCAGAGTGCAGTGGTTTAGGAGCACGTGGTGTTAGATCTTGTTTCTAGGGCTGGAGGCCAGGGAAGGGAGCAAAACCAGGTGGGTTTCTTTAGTTATATGCGTGTTATTGAGTATCAAGAAAAATATTAGTGAAGTTACTTGAGGGAAGGAGGAAGAAGAAAGAGAAATTAGAAAAAAAAAAACAAAACAACCCCCGACAAGTAGATGAGCAGGCAGGATGGAACTTCTTGTGCAGACAGGAGACTTTCACCTTAGCTGTGTTTTGGTCTCTTACTCTTATATCTGAATACTGCACATAATCCTTTGTGTATTTATCTTTAGTGTTTCTGTAAGATATGGAAAGATATTTAAAAACACCCCCAAAACAGCAGAGGGACACAAGAGCTATGTGAACTGAGGCCAATTATTGCTTTTCTCCAAAATAAATTCAAATATTACAGGTCTACAGTGATTCTAGACTGCAATATATTTATTTCAGAATCCACTTCACCTGCAATTGCTGGATGCAAGGGCTGGAAACAGGGCTTTGATCCCTTTTTTTTAACTCTGCTTCTGCTTCCCAGGTGAAATGGGATTCCTGTGGTAATGCACTGAACCAGATTTGATGGAGGACTGCAGACACTGGTACCGGTACTTACTCTGATGCCTCATGCCACAAATTTTGGCTTGAGTAGTTAGGGTCTTACTTTGAATGCTCTTCATCCACTTGGTCCCTGCCTTGTTACTTCATTCTCTTGTGCTACTTGCTTTTAGTCTTAAATAAATATTTGTAGCCTCAAAATTCACATCAATTCAGCTGAAGTTCAACCCAATATTTTTGATGTTATTTACTTCTGTTGCACAGCTGTCAGCATGGCCAGTATACAAGTTTGGAATAACTTTATAGGAATATCTTAGGAATCTATAGGAAGATTTTGCTTTCAGTAATGAAAACATTTGGGATGGGAACACATTTGAGATGTAATGCTAAATTTCATAGAAAGTTTTCGTGAAAGGCTCTTAATTGTGTGCTTCTTTGTAAATTAAGAGAAAACATATTCATTGCCTGCATGGTAAATACTTAATGCAGATAAGAGGAGAGTGTCTTTTTCTTGCATTAAAAATAAGTTGCATCTCTGCATAAGGTACAATGTAATTAATTCTCACTGAAAGCAGGCAAGCACACGTGTGTTTCAAACTAGATAATACTAGATGTGATGAGTTATTAGTGTGTATCCACTTCCAGATCAGTGTTGTGTCCTTTGGGCCATGTTTGGATTCCCTCCAGAGATGGGTACCTGTGGTGCCACACCCAGACTCAGTGCCTGAGCCAGGCTTTGTGGGCTGTGCAAACCCTCTGGCCTGGACCTGGACAGGCTGATGCCCTGCTGGCAGCATCTGCAGCTGATTAGTTTAAATAAACTGGGCTCTGGTCACTCCTAGAGCAGGGTTTATTCACCCTGGGTTCTCCCCAGGAAAGGGTCACCCTGGGGGTGTTGAAAGCTGAGTGTGACCAGCACCGTCCTCTTGCCTGGACTCTCCACTGCAGAATGAACACTCCCGAAGTTGCTTTTCACTTGGAAGATGCTCATTCAGGTTTCTAGGCAACCGAGCCCATTTTCACTTCCCCCACTGAGAGATAAGAGCTGACTCCTCACGCAGGGAGGCGAGACCATGACGGATTTCGGCAGCCTTTAATTGGAGCTGGAGAATAAAATGTAGCCTTCAATGTCAGGGCGAGGCAGCTCTGGAGAAAAAAATAGGGAAAAAATCCCCCCCAAACTGATGAACAACAAAACCCCGGCCCTGCACAGGTCTGGGAGTGATAAGGAGCAAATTGCTGCTGTTAATTAAGGAGTGATAAGAGCTATCTGCAGGGCTGGTGGCTGGCAGCAGGAGCCACGTTCAGCCTGACTGCTAAGGGCTGTCATGTCTTAGTCCAGGTGTCCAAGGCAGGTTGGAAAATAAGGATTTTTTTCCAGTTGGGCTCCTCTCAGCTGATCCCTGGACCAAACAAAGGTGGCTTTGCTCCCTGTCCCCAAAGTCCAGTGGCCAACAGCTGGGGCTCCCTCATTTCCTACCCACCCATGCGGAAGATGGTGAGACATGGCCTGCCAGGGCATCACAAATCAAAGTAAAACTTGATGATGGCAGCATGAAGGAAGCTCTTGAGAAGGCCTGGACATCTCACAGTGTTTGGGCAGAGGCGTGATAGATGTTGAAGCAGCTTCAACTAGTCATTTTTGGAAGAGGGGAGTTGGCACTGTCCCTTCCGCAGGGAGTTTGGCAGGCCAAATGGTTCCTGTGATGGATGCTGGAGGTGTTAGCATTGTACTCTTGGGGATGTTGCGGCAGTTTAGCTTTTCACTGAAGTTTTTTACTGGGTTGGACTCTGTTCTGTGTATTGATTCTGCACCCCTAATTTGCATTAACCTGAGAATTCTGTTCTGCTGCCATGGTCTTTGTACTTGTCTCAAATCATGCAGATTCTCCCCAAAGTGAAGGGGATCTGGACAGGTTCTGTGGCCTGCCTTCCACCCAGTGATTGTGTCTGGGTTAATGGATTTATAATCTCAAGTAGTAGCCGTGTATGTTCAATTAATGTCCTGCATATTTCATAAATCCTTCCTTAACAAGGAATAATTTTATCCGTGCCAACTGCTGTGTAATGCAGCTGCGGTGGTGACAGATACTGGCTAGCAGACAGATTGTTCATTTCTTTCTTTTTTCTTTTTTCTGGAAGTGCAGTGACCTGCAGGGCTGCTGCGTGGGGAGAGCAGATGAGCTGCAGGTGCAGGTGGCTCTGCTGCTTTAACTCTTCCCCAGCAGCTCTGGCTGCTGGATTAAAGAGTTGTGATTCTGTGCCTTCTCCTGTAATCTGGGAGACAAAGAGGGATGGATGCTGTTAGGGGCAGGGCTTTTGTTGTTCTCTCTGGGCTTGTGTTTGTCCTGCTTTATTGACATATTGGTATTCATTTAATGTCTTAGAGAGCCTAAATTGAGGGCAGGGGGTTAAATGTTATCACAAATTGTAGCTGTGTTCCAGTATTCATCACCCCTCCACCTCCCTCTGCAGCCCCTGCCTCCCTTTTCTGGTACTCCTGTGGATAGTGGGTTTATTTCCCTCTCTAATTACACAACTGCGTTTTGGATGTTGCCTCAAATACATGGTTTAAATTCATTTTGGCACTGTGAGAAGCAAGACACAAATAGCTGGAAATAACATTAAATAGGCTTGCACCTGCAGTCACAGGAATTGTGGCTGATACTTTCGAGTAATTGAAATTTTATTGACAGGAGTTTTAGCTCTTGCACCTTCTGGAATTAGGTCAGCTATCTTTTTTTCTTTTTGTGTTTCCTCCTGTTTTGGTGTTTGATGCCGTGTTTCCAGTTGAATTGGGAAAACATTCCCAGGAACATGAGCTCTGTTAGGAAAGTTGTTTGTTGATGTTTTTTCTTGACTTTAATGTGAACTATATCAAACTCTATAATAGGTTTTGAATTTAAAGTAAGACTTTTTTCCCCTCTATCAGTCAGTATTTCATTGTGAATCTGTTTAAGAAATATTTTCTTGTTTCAGCCTTAGCCCATAACCTTTATTTCAACTTGCAACACCTACATAAGTTTATTATAAAGGACACATTGAATAACCTAGTGAAAAGCACTGAATCTGATATAGTAATTGTATTTAAATAAGGTCTTAAATACAAAATTCTCTTGTTAGCAGAGACAGAGAAGCCTATTAGTCTGTTATAGTTTTCACAGCAGGAAAGCAAATGGAGTTAGGAAGGGGATTGTGTAGAAGGACTGGTAGACAAAATTGGGCAATTAAATGCTGTATATAAGAATTTCTTTTTACTTAAAGTTTTGGGGATAAGTTGTTTGATTTCACTATGTAAATGGAAAAAAGCAAAGCAGGGTGAACCAGTTGGAGATAGCTCAGTGATACTTAAAATTCAGCATCTGACATGCAAGATCAGACTCCATGAATAAATAATTTTTCCTGTATTTCAGTACAGTGTTATACTGTTGTCAGTGTTTTTGTATTAGATTTTAAATGAACTCGAAATTGCCACTTTTTGGTGGCAGTTGAAGTGATTTGTCAGATTTGTCTTTCAGATGGGTAGGTTTAATTATTTATACTTCCATCTCTGGTGTGTATACTAAATCATTGTGGCAATGGAACTCTCGCCTTCCAATATTATTTTATTAATCTTACAGTAAGAACTCATCAAGTGTGACTAACTGAGATGCAAAACTTAATAAATAGCCCTAATGGCTTGTGTCTGGAGTCGTGGGTGAATGTCAGCCCAGGATGCTCCACTGAATGCCAATTTGCAGAAAAAGGCAGACTGCTGGAGTTTGCAGCAGATATGTTAAAAGGAGGATTAAAAAATGGTCACCCATAACTCTCTGACACGAATTACTGATCTCTCATTGTTGCTGTGTGTTTGCAGTAGAGATCTGTAAAATGAAAGAGGGCAGATTTAAATTGGAAATGAGGAAGAAATTCTTTACTGCCAAGGTGGTGAGGCCCTGACACAGGTTGCCAGAGAAGCTCCATCCCTGGAAGTGTTCAAAGCCAAATTAAATGGGGCTTTGATGATGATGAGCACTCTTCCCAACACTTTTGTCTTGGCTGCTTGATGGACTTGTGCAGGAGTTCTCCCCTTTTTGGAGCAGTTGTGCTACAAAACTATGGAACAGAATTTGCAGTTTTATGCCAGTCCAACATGTGTGTGTAGTCATGGCTAAAACTGCTCATTCTGTTTCTCACCTCTGCAAAAATGCAGTAGTCCTAGTGCTTATTTTGGTGTATTAAATTCAACATGAATCAGCACTGACTGTGGGAATGCCTAGGCATTTAGCTTGCTCATTTACACACATATTGACATAAATGTGTGTACAAATCACACATGGCTGAGGGACCTGCTGGTCAAACTAAAGAAAAGAGGTGAATTCCCAGTGGAAACCAGGAGAGGTGACCTGGGAAGAGCACAGAGACCAAGTGTCGTCATGAAGGAGAAGGTGAGGAAGGCCAAGCTGCAGCTGAACCTGGCAAATGATGCCAAAAATAACAGAAATGGCTTTTGCAAGTTTGTCAACAGAAAAGGAAGGTCAAAGAAGATGAACCCCCCTTGATAAACAGTGCTGGAAAACTGGTGACAACACCTGCATGCATTTGCACCTTCTATTTGAACTTTTTCACATTGCTTAGTCATAGCTATTCAATTAAGTCAATTGGAGGTCATTTCCTTTTTCTTCTCCTTCTAAAGTAAAGAGATTGGGATAAAACTGAGACAGGGTTTTTGTGTTTTATCCCCTTCCTTAAGTGTTTTTATTTTTCCCATGCATTATAAATATACATTGGTCCTTTGCCGTTTCAGATCTCAGATCCACTTTTCAAAGCCTGGCCTGAAGGTAACCACCAAGTACAATTCTCCTACTCTTGCTCCTGCTAGTGACAAAACTGGCAACAAGCCTTCAGCAAATCCTTCAGCAAATCACTCCTTTTTATTTACACCTACAACTGCCTCCCACTGTGGGGAAAACAATTATGCTGTGTTTCTTTCTTGTGGGCTGGTGTCACTTTGGTAAGAGCTGTCTCAAAGGCAGTGACCAAAAAAATGAAAGGTTGTACTTTCTCCTGGCATTTTGTTAGTGTTGGGGAAATTTTGCTTTCAGCATCTATTATTCCTCAGTTTTACCTGTCTTTACTTAGTAGGGGTGATAATTTGAGGCTTTTCCTCTTTCAGCAAAAAGCAGGGCCATATTCTCTGCTCACATGATGCAAATATCTTTTTTTTTTTTTTCCTTTCTTTGGGCAGAGAAAAGCAAGTGGGTTGGTAACACAATGCATTCAGCAGAGAGACTGCAAATCCTATCTGCACACAATGATAAAACATATCCCTAAAAATGTAAATTAGCCCGCTTAGTCTCTAAGCTAATTTTCATGTGTATAGTGGAAACAAAAACATGAGAGGGAAAGATGTAGCTGTTTAACCAGATTATCTTTAAAAAGTGACAGAGATATATGCTGGCTAATAGCCATCTCCTGGTGAAATGTCTGCCTCACAAAGCAGCTCAGGCCTTTCCTTCCCATGCTTTGTGATGGGGAAAGACAAAGATTTAATTCTGTTTTGTTACTGCTGATAAACTGGATTGTCTGATGGAGCCACCCTGGTCTTCAGATGACTCCAGGGGCCGTGGGTCTGCTGGGACAGGAGCTGCAAGAGGTCTCAGTGACACAGGACCTTCCAATTCCAGCCCTGTTAACCAAGGTCATGACTCACTGCTCGTATTTTTGGGCACTCATTTCTCTTCATCCACTGCTAATCAAAATATTTCTGTATGTTTTGAATTTGAAAAGGAACTACCTGAAGCTTTCAAAAAGCTTTCAAAACCCTGAAAGAGCTTTTAGGTAATCAGATAGTTCAAATGTGTGTTCACGATCATATTGGTTCAGATTAATCACAGAATCCTTTGCTGATTTAGTAGTTTCTGGGTATTCTAGGATTGGTCGAATTTTTGGTCATTCCAAGTTGGGGTGTCTTGATGCAGTACTGCATGCTAGAATGATAAGCCTGCTTAAATTGAAGAAAGGGGTGGAAAATCCCTCAGAAATTCATCCTTACAGTCTTCTGACATTTTTGCATTTTACTTGAACATGCTTATATTGATTTCTATTTTTCCAAATGAAATTGACCCCACTTTACATGTATTTTTCTGTATTGTTGCTGTAGCTTAAAATTGGGATGCAGGTGTTGGGGAAGTATTCACAACTATCACAGAGCAACATGGATAATTCTTCTTCTCTGTAATAATGTGAAAGGACTATTTATGTGAGCCTATATGCAAAATATTTTAAATGTTTGGTACGTTTTTTCAGTTTTTCCATGCTCTGCCAATTCTGCTCTTTTCTAGGTAGGCATTGTTCCACCTTTCTTGCAAAGCAGGCCCTACATGACTCTAATAATTAATGTAGATTGTGAATCAATGACTCAATACTGCTTCAAATCAAAGTCGAAGCTATGAATGTAGATGTATATTACCCACATTTATAAACTGGGAACTCTAATTCTTTCAGCACTTGATAGGCCCTGCTTATAGATTTGCTTAAAAATGGAAAAATTAATGTACTGGAACAGTTTTGAAAGGCCCATAAATAATGAGCTGAGGACCATAAGCTTGAAACATGTCTAAGGTTATGTTAATTGTGATAAATGACTGTGAGAGGTTTGTTAGAAGCCTTTTAGCAACTATTAAGCATAATTACTGCACGTCAATGGAAGCACAGGGGCATGGACTGAGATTTCTCGCTCTGGCTGAAGGTTTATCCCTGCAGCTTTCCTTAAATAAGTACATTTAAGTTCCTGGCTGTGGTTTGGCTAACAAACTCTACTGAGGGCTTTCTGAATTGGCCCTGAAGCTGATCCAACTGTGTCTTGGATGTGGTGGTACAGAGAATTGATAGTGAGGACCTTGCAGCCCCACCCAACACCAAATCCTGGTGATGTTTCACTCTGTGTCTTGGATGTGGTGGTACAGAGAATTGATAGTGAGCACCTTGCAGCCCCAACACCAAATCCTGGTGATGTTTCACTCTGAGCTGCTGCTGTTTGCTGAGTGTGAACTGAAAGCAGTTGATTTTTTTGGTTTTTTTTTAAAGCAGTTTGTGTACATCTGTGCCTAAATAAGTGGCTGAACAGGACACAGAGGTTCTGATCCCAGGGCAAAGCTAAAGGATGTCAAATCCCAGCCCTGGTCCCCATGATTGTGGATGTTGGGGTTCTCTCTTAGGAGGAGAGGAAGAGCAATCTGTTTTTTGAGGGCTGTTTGGTCCCTGGTGCTGCCAGCACACCCTGCAGCCTTTGTAGAGTCCATCCTCATTCTGGAGTTGAGCAAGGACAGCTTTTCATGACCAGCTTTGTCTTTGCAGGGACTTCTCCTCCCCAAGCTGCTCTGTTCCCTACTGAACTAAAGAGAAGGCATCAGGCCAGAAACTGTCAGGAAGAAATGTAAGGAAAAAGATTCAGAGCTCATTCTGTTAGTTCATTAATGAACCCTAGTGCAGTATTCATAAAACACTTTGCCCTCTTCCAGAGGAAAAATATATCCTAGCAGAAAAAAGTGGGGAAAAAAGTAAAGGCAGTGTTTTGTGTTGAGAACTAAAGACTAAAAAAGCCAGATGTTTGATTATGAGAGTTTCCCTCTCATAATTCCCTCTCCCTGTAGAAACAGGGCTTCTGTTTCTACAAAAATGGATTAGCTGGCTTATCTGACTTGTGATCCAACCTTTCTCCCACTGAAAATAATGGCAAAGTTTTCCTTTTTGCTTTTAACGGAGGATTTGCTCTTACAAGCTTTTTTTTTTTTTTTTTCTCTTAAACATCTTCATACTCTGCACATAATTCCCCCATTAACCTTAATGGGACTTAAATGGGCCAATCCCTTGGGAACCCCAGGCTGCAGTGTGTGACTGGATCACCTATTTGCTCTCCTGTGACACGATGGCATTTCTGACAGTGTTTGGCAGGGTGGTTTTTTTAAATGAATGCACCACAGGACAACTGCATCCCTGGTGACAAGGGATGAACTGACCTTTAATGAGTTATTTTGGCCAGAAAAGGAGGGAGAAGCACGTGGTCATTGAAATGAGAATTTCCTGAACTGTGTCATGAGCTTCTTATTATCATCACCTCTGCATGTACGTGTGTATATATAATATTTTTTTTCCCTCCTGTTGAAACAAATCTGATGTAGTTACAGTGGTGTTGCTATGGTGACCCAAAGTGACAGCTGTTGTTTTGTGCTCCCAGGAGGGCTCTGTGATAATGATGGTCATTTTCCCAAGGGGAATGGTTTGATATCAAAAAAAAAAAAAAAATCTGAAACTCAGCCAACAGGTAGCATGTAAATTTAGAAAAGAAATTCGTTCTCATTAGCAGTAATTAATCAAGCCCTGCAGGATTCTAATGGGGAGAAGAGCTAGTTTTAGATGGAAATATCTTGTACTGCATGAATGTAAATGAGCATGGTGTTTGCTGCAAGGAGGAGGCAAAGCCCTTCATGTTTCATTGTGGGAGTTTTCTCCTTACACTTGATTGCCCAGTCTCAGTCTAGGAGATATTTCTCCTTGGGCCATATCCTGAGGCATTCAAAAAACCTCCCTGTCCTGCTTTCCAATGAAATGGATAGAAAGAAAGATGTAAAAATAAAGTACAATACAGTCCTACCCTTTTGGACCCGTAAATGACATATACACACTTGCAAACTTTCCCAGAATGCCAGAACTGGGATTTAAGTGTAGGAACCCCCAACTATCACAGGATGGGTGGTGGAAAGCACGGATTTGTCCTGCCTTGTCCTCCTGCTGCAAGCCCCAGGTAGCCCAGACACACAGGAATACCTGTTTTGTTGGCTCTGCCTTCACTCTGGGGCTGGATCCAGCCTTGCCTACAGATTTTAACCTCTTCCCTCCTGTGTTGTTCTGACAAGAGGGATTGGCCCTGCTTTACTTCTCTGGGCAAAGGAGACTCCTGTTGCAACCCTGGTGGTGGTCACTGTTCTCCTCTGGAGGGGATGGAGAAGCTGAAAATACTTTCATGGAGCCACAGAGGGGTTTGTGGTGGAAGGGGCTTTAAAGATCAGCCAGTTCCAACCATCCTGCCATGGGCTGGGTCATGTTCCACTAGCCCAGGTTGCTCCAAGCTCCATCCAGCCTGGCCTTGGACACTTGCAGGGATCCAGGGACAGCCCCAGCTTCTCTGGGCAGCCTGAGAAGCTTCTCTCAGCACCCTCCCAGGGCAGGATTGCTTCCTAATATCCAATCTATACTTCCCTTCTTTCAGTTTGAAGCCCTTATCCCTCGTCCTGTCCTTTCATGCTGTGTCCAGAGTCCTTCCCTGGCTCTCTTGTGTGCCCTCTCCCTCTTTGAGCTCCCCCATCTCTCTCGGCCTCCACAGCAGAGGTGCTGCAGTCCTGTCATCATTTCTGTTGCCTGCTCTCAGTCCAGCAAGCCCATATCTGCTTTGTGCTGATGCCATCAGCTTTGCTCCTTTTCCTGGTGTTAGGAGATTTTAGTGAAATTTTGGTCTCCCACCCTGCTGTGTGAATGGAGTTGTTTGCTGTACTGCTGTGATCCCACCTGGGACACACAAGTGTTTCCACCAAGGTGGTCCTCACAGCTCCATCTGATTCCTTGGAGCCTCAGACATTTTTTATGCCACCCTGTATAAATGGGCAGTAAAATGGCCAAATTCTAGATTTTTATTTGTCTTAAGTGGAGCTGGGAAGCTTACAAGGGTAATAAAATATTGCTGTTTCTCCTTCTTGTCCCACACAGCTTATATTCCTTTGTGTTCCAAGGTGTGAATGTACATTTATATGGCCCAGAGGCCATATAAAACCAGTTCACCCCCAATTATGAGTATTGTTAAATGTTTTCTGTAAATGTCAAAATCTACAAAGGAGGTGATAAAAGCCTCACTGTGACCACAGAAAAGAAGAAAAAAAAAAAAAGAAAAGAAAATGTTTATTTTGGGCCAAAGCATTTAGACCTTCAGATTGAAGGTGTGCTATAACATAGGGGGATTATCTCTATTGTGTGACATAAAGAGATAAAATCTTTTCTTTGTCTAACCTGTTCAGTTTTCAGTCAATGCTGGGGATGAAGCGATGGTTGTGGATTGTTTTGACACACAGATTTAATGTTCTGCCTATCAAAAGGAATAAATAAAGGTGTCTTGATTATAGTATATTACTAACTTTAATGTGAGAAAATCCTGAATGGCAGGAAAGGAAATCAACCCCTGGAAGCTGAAATCAGGCAATCTAAGTGTGAAATCAAGAGGGTTTTGGAAGGGAGGGTGTTACCCTTGGAGGAGTCTTATCACAAGTTGGAATACCTCCCTTGGTGCTTTTAATTCAGTGCTTGGATGGTGGTGACAGCATGGGATTTAATCCATTACAAGTTATTTGGCTCAGCTTGGAATTTAATGGCCAGGGTTTGAGAGGGAAAAGTGAAGGGACAGGGATCCTCTGAGCAGCTCCCTCTCCTGACTTGGGTTTTGTGCCCCATCCCGAGAGTCACGGCGTGGTTTTGAGCTTTTAGGGTTTTCCTCAGTGCTGTGTAAATGCTTTCTGTAAGAAATGAGTGCTTTCTACATCCTCTGGCATCCTGTTTGCAAACGATGGAAGAAACCTGTGCGCTGAGATGGGCTCAGTTCAGAAAGGGGAGCAGCTCCTCAGGGGAGGAATGAAATGTTTGAAGAATGCCTTCACTGAGTGCTCATGGAACAGAATTACCTTGTGCTGTTTAAAAAACAGGCAAACAAATGAAAAACCAAACCCCCAGAACCCTGTATTTAAGCCTGTGAAAATAATTATGCTACAAACATTTAGGCCCACGTCCAATGGGAGAAGTTGCTGGTGTCTCAGGGGGTGCAACTGCTTGCAATAGTGAAGATCTTGGTGATAATATTTATATCCTGACTTGTGTTTATTGGGTTGGAGAGGGGTCTTTGCCTTCAAATAGATTTGTTTGGTTGTGTCTTCTTGGTATCTGTTATGGCAGTAAAGAATTTTTGAGAAAACAGAACTTTTCAAGAAGTGTGTTTGAGACTCAAGCTGTAATGCAGAACTTGATTTTATTAATATGGATGAGAAGCTGAAATGATGAGGTTGGGGTTTATTGCTGTTAGTTTAATTTTTTTTTTTGGGGGGGGGACTGCTCAACAAGTTCTAATATTAAATGCATTATATTAACAATCATTACTGAACAAGAAGTTGTAAATGCACTACTTAACCATTTACCAGCACCTCTGTGAAACACTATATTTGTGGTACTAAAAAGAGCTATGAGCAGTGTCAAATCAAACACTAAAACCTCAATTATTTGGCCTTTTGAAAGAAATAAAACATGGCCATAATTGTCCTTAAGCAGAACTGCTTCTCTTTAGGTCTCTGTGTGTGCTGAGGTTTGGTTCCATGAATTATTGCCATTTGACTTGGAAGAATATTTGTCCCTTCACAGCATTTGCAGCTCCACTGTGATCTTAATTAGATGTTGCTCCTGTTGCTTTGCAGTTAACCAAGGGCACCTGTTTCTCTGCTGGGAGATGATTTACACAGGCAGCCACAAACCTTTTTAAACATGGAGAATTTGCTTGTTAAGCGTTGCCTGCCTGCAAAGGAGCTACCCTGAAGTCTGTAGGTGGCAATTTCATATAGAGCATAAAATGCTCACAGAGCAATTTGAGTTTATTGAGCAATTTATGCTCGCTGCATAGAATTTGGTTTGTTTTTGCACCAAAGGGTCTGCATCTAATGGGCAGAGGGAAAATAGGAAATAAAAATAGAATTTCACTCTTGTCTCAATGCACAGAACTGGTCACTGGAAACATGAGAGAGTTTCTTTCACAGAGCATGGATAAGTAGTTAATATTTTAATTTCAAAAAGCCTTTGTGATTTTTAATTTTTTTTTTAATATTGACTGATGAGGCACTTTAGGACTGAGTAGTACAGAATTTTCTTGCAGTGTTGAAAAAGGCTGAATTACAGCAAACAGCTTTTGTTCTAAGGACTAAATGGTTCCTCAGTGACAAGGAAGGGTTTTATGTGTTATAATGTGCAGCAGTGAAAAAGCTTAACATGAAAATTTCAAGAACTGCACATGTCATGAGATCCAAGGGTGGTGAGTTTATCATTGCAGTGTTGCACGTGCATACAGGAATTTATGGGAATATTCTACATTGTGAGATGTACTGCATGAGACATAAACCAGGCATCATTCAAGTTCCTCTAGGAGCTGCATAATTCTAATATTTTAACTTCTCTGTGCCTAATTTCCCTAATTTTTCCATGTTAATATTGACTAGTGTCCATTTTTTGTAAATATCTGTGACTGTAGGTTTGTATCAATTGTTATCTTTAATTACCTTGAAGTATTATGCTCAGTACAGCCTGTGTTGTATATCCTGGAGTTGTTTATAATGCTTTACTGATTTACAATTATTAAATTATGTTGCCAGAGGGTGGTGGTGGAGGGGTGAATAGATTTTTATTCTTCCAAGCATCTGCCTTTAGTAAATGCATAATTGTGCATGGAGCAAAGCAGGCTATACCTTGAATTTTTAGAGATTTAAAGGGACTGTGTAGTGTTCATGGTGCTGAATATTTCAGCATGTGAGTGAAAGCATTTTGTGGCAACACACAAAACAGCTGTTGCTGCTGGTGTCCTCAGATCTAATCCAATTAGTTATTTTTTTTAATAGCTCCTAAACCTCCCTCCACATCACTCCTAACTGAAGGCTCTGTCAGGGTGTTTTGGCTTTCACTGCTTGGCTATGGATAGGATTTTTTTTAAGGAGTGCTAGCTTTTCATGGTTAAATAAGAAACACAAATCTTCAAACAGTGAATAATGATTGAATTTTCTTTTGACTTGTAATATATATGGTAACCATACCTACTGTTTCTCACTGGGTTTAATTCTAGCAAGATGAATATTATGCAGTTGCACTCTGCTTATTTTAATAAGACATTTCTTTAAGAGAGGGGGGGGGAAAAAAGAGGAAATTGCCCCAGATGGGACCAGTGTCCCTGGTCCATCATGGGCTGTGGGGCTGCTCTGCTTATTTGCTTATTTTAATAAGACAATTCTTTAAGAGAGGGGGGGGGAAAAAGGAGGAAATTGCCCCAGATGGGAGCAGTGTCCCTGGTCCATCAGGGATTGTGGGGCTGCTCTGCTTATTTGCTTATTTTAATATGACAATTCTTTAAGAGAGGGGGGGGGAAAAAGGAGGAAATTGCCCCAGATGGGAGCAGTGTCCCTGGTCCATCAGGGATTGTGGGGCTGCTCTGCTTATTTGCTTATTTTAATATGACAATTCTTTAAGAGAGGGGGGGGGAAAAAGGAGGAAATTGCCCCAGATGGGAGCAGTGTCCCTGGTCCATCAGGGGCTGTGGGCTGACGTGTGGCTGTGGAGTTTGTTTGATTGCTCAGCTATTAATTGAGGCAGATGACAATTTTATAGAACCCAGGGTTCAAGGTTCCCTGGCTAAGCCATGCTGTGCTCATCCCTGAGGAGAGGGAAGGAAGGGGACTCTGGGCTGCTGCACTGGGTTAAAATGAATTTGGGGTTTTTCCCTTCAGCTGGGCTTGTGACAGCGTTGTGGAGGCAGCAAATAAGGCTGGGTCCTCTTTTTAGAAAATATAATAGGCAGAAAATGTCCACAGGAACATCCATGTTTCTATGGTTACGGGATTGTGTTCTCTTTTGGACTGTAAGGATGATAAATGGATGTCATCTCCTGTACTAAACCTAAGGGGAAGCAGGAATGTGTCACAGGTTTACAAAATTCTTGATATCTTGGGTCAGGGAGCGCCTCTAGACCTCTCTGCTGGTCTTGGACTACCCTAAAGTAGGGGTATATATGGTATTCTTGCCATTAAGAATATTAATAGCTAGGAAAAGAGCCCATCAATAATAAAAATATGTATTTTTTATAAATAAAATAATAAGTACATTCTTTCTTAAAGGATCGTACTGCTAGTAACTAAATTAAATAAGTAGAGGTAATTTTACAGTTGGACTCGATATTAAAACTCTTTTCCATACTAAATGATTCAATGATTCTCTTTAACTTGAGTTGACTTGAGTCAAATTAAGAAACAATCACTAGAGGAAATGATAAAATGTTTATGAAAACATTGTAAAGCTTCAGTTTACTTCTTTTATGTATCTTAGAGTGATTTCTTAACCCTACTACAAAAGGAGGGTGTAAAGCAAGCCAATCTACTCATCTGAATTAGGTTTTGTTTCCTTAGAAATAGCTGGGGAAGTTCAATTTTTCTTTTTGCCCTATGTAAAATAAAGGTATCTGGTAGATCCAGTTGATTGTTCTAATGAGGTTTTGCTAAATGAAGATGAATCCAGAACAAAGCTGGGTCAAGGGTAGGAATTACAGTTTTTCTAGAAATGGAAAGCAGTGCTGTGCTCCCCCCAAATGAAATATTACAGGGTCACAGTGTTGACAGAGGGATCTGACATGATGCTGCCGGGGTTGATTGGATTATGAAGGGTTTAAGCAGTAATGGGATTGGAAGGGACTTGGTGAATGAAGAGACAGCTGTAGAGGATTGCAAAGGAAGGTTTATAGGGTTGAGTCGGTTCAGCCTTGGGGTCGTTCCCTTGCCCAGAGTTTGGGGGCTGCAGGAAGGGAGGGGCTCAGTGCTTGTAAAGCCTGAGGGGGAGAAATGCACAGCCTGAGTGAGCCCTTCATCCAGGGAGTTACACAGACTTTAACAAAAACTGATGTAAATGCTTACTTTAAAAAGAAAAAATTAAAAGTCTGCCCTGTGTAATTTTGCTTTCTCATCGAGGGTGAAAATGTTACATGTCCTAGAGTAGTGTGTTGGAGAAGGTTTGTTTTTATGAGATATTTCCCCACTTTGTCATTGTTCAAAGATTTGTAGTAATAAAAGAAGCTTATTCCTGCAGCCAGACTGTAACTAAAAGGAGTTGTTAACAGAAAAATAACCACTGGAATACGTGTGTGTACAGTGTGGTTTTGAAAATGTTTGTGCAGAGCAGAAATATCCTTGAAACTTGGAAGTAAGACCCCTTTTAGTCTGCCCCTGTCCTTGCAGAAATTCCAAATGTGTTTGACAAGACAGGGTTTTAAGAGAAGAGGAAGAAAGTCCTGAAGCACCTTAAGGAATGTAAGAGTTCATGCTTTCCAAAAATGGTCCAAATGATGGGATGCGGAGGAAGTGGTGGATTTGGGACTGCCTGGATTTAGGAAGTTTCATGGTGTCTGGAAGTGAACAGCTTCAGCTAGATGGTTCAAACACGTGTAAAATGAAACATCTTGGCCAGAGGAAAGATGACCTTGCAAATGGAAATAGATGTCTTGTGGCCTGTGCTCAGTTTTATAGCCAGTGGGAGGGAAAATTAATATTTTCAGCTGTTTGAGGCCACAGAGTATTGAGAATATCAGCATTTAGCAGAAATGTGGTACAAGCCTTATTACCCTTAATAGCTGTTAACTTTACCCTTTCTTTCCTGTTTTCTCCTTCAGACCAGCACTTAGCTTGGATCAGCTGAGTTTGTAATTGCCCAGGACCCTTGGTGGTCTATACTGTGAGTTTAGGAGGAACTAAAATACCCCAGCTATCCTCATTCAGGGAAGTGCATGCTTGGCTTTAAGGAAAGTGTCACTGTCACTTCACTTTTGGCAACCAGCAAGTTGAGGGTCAGTTTTTGAAGAGATTTATTGCATTCAGCTCGAATCATAGCTTGAAATGATGCGTGATTTGTCCACTGGAGACAAGATCTCTGCTTGCCAAGGTTAGTTCTGCTCTTTTAAAGATTGCTCCAGATATGATCAACTTTTTAAAAAAAAATATTTTTATTATTATCAAATAGGATTTCACACTAGAATGGGTACGGTGCTCACCTTCCTTGTTATTTGGAGACTGTGGTAACCACATTAACCCCCTGTAAGGAAACTGATGAACAGGCACAGAGATTACTGCAGGACCAGTCTCTGAAAACCTGCATTTCTCTTACTTAGGTGCTTCCTTATATCCACGTTTCCAGAACTTTTGATAATTCAAAATAATTGACATTATTCAATGTCACTTGAATAATGATTTTTCACTGCTAAATGTCCTGCTAAGCTCAGTTCAAGGCATTCTGTCATGTAATTTCTGCTAGTTCCAGCCAGCCAATTGCTTATTGATGATAAAGGCTTATGTGTTTTCTTCATTTTATCAACTGAATCCAGCCTGGGAGGGGATAAAATTTTAGCCCTGTGTATCAAGTCTTTGATCTCTGTGGAGACAGGTGTTGTAGGTGGGATTTGTTGTTAAAAATTTCAGGTCAGATTTCAATTTTACCATCTGTGAACTTTTGTAGATGTCCCTCAGAGGGTATATGATGAGAGAATCAGCAGTGGCACTGTCTTGTTGTACTTCAGCTTTTCTGTTTGGGATGAGGAAGCTGATTCTTTGGGAGGAACCTGCTGGAAAATAGACTTTTACATTTACATTGAGAAAATCAGAGAAGAAGTTAGAAGAAATGATCTTCAGAGGGTAGAGAAAACACAGGGGTGGGCATCTAAATGTGGTGTGCAGGTTTTGGGGGCAAGAGTCAAAACTGCAGCTTCTACCACTGAGCCACAGCCAGAGCTCAGACATTACCTGGGAATTATTTTTTTGGCTATGGTCTGGCAAAGTTTGGCAAAATAAAATCACTTGGACTACATCCATTAGTAATTCTTTAGTGATGTGTCTGTACTGCAGAAGAAAAACTTGTGGGGGTGTGATTTAGTACTCCCCAACCACAGCAGGGGAATCTGTACCTGGGAGTCACCACTGCTCTTGGTCTGAGGAGCCCAAAACAGTTTTGTCCTGTGCTTATTAGGTGACACTTGAGGCTTTGCCAGTGTAGGTAGAATGGCAGTGAAACAAAAGGCAAGAATATCTAAAGCCCACTGATAAATTCAGGATTAAGTGATACAATTGATAAATCAAATGTGGTGGCTTCAATGTTCCAGTTCTCTTAATGTCTCTTTAAACGTGTGGTTACTTCTCCTAATTGAAACCCCCTCACTGTAGCCCTGTACTAAATAACATTTATCAGTCTTTTGCTTGTATTCCCCTTACTCCCTATATGCCTGTTGTGGTTTTTTTTAATTTTTTTTTTTTTTTTTAGCAAATATATTCAGCATATTTCAGACACAGGGTTGCAGGCTAATTATGATTTAACAAAAGGCTTTGAAATGATCATTATTACTGTACAAATAAGAGAGTGTGTGGATGGGAGAGGGATGAAATAATGTTTGCCACCTTTCTGACAGATTGATGCACGTCTCACGTAACCTTTAGGCCAGACAGCTTGGAAGTCTAATGAGCTTGAATTATTCAGAAGCCAGTGAAGATGAGTTTGATAGTGAGAGTATGTATTGATCTGCCAGCATTCTTCCTCTAGTGCTGAGCTTCCAAAATACTGAATAACTTTAAAAATAGATTTTTATTTTGGCCAGAAAAAGAATTGGTTGGTGTTTTTTCAGAAAAATGATGGGCTTTTTGTCAGTCTTTGCTAAACGGTAATCTAAAAAAAAGACCCCAACCAATCCACACAATGCCCCCACAAAAGCAACTTGTTTTTTCTTCTTTTTATTTTTTTTTGTTTAAACAGAGTGGCAAACAGTGCATCTGACACAGTCTTATATCCTTCCGCAAAAAGATCCATTTCTTTCAGGCAATTACCGGCCTCTCTCTCAGATCAGATACAGGTTTATTGAGTTTCCCACTGTGCAATTACAGTTCTCCACAACAGATTACTACATATGAGCAGCCTGGATGATGGAGTGGGTTGCAGTGGGAAGTAGATGAAATATATTGCAGTATTTGGGGTTTATTTTGGTGGTGATCTGAAATACATAGGAAGGAACTTGGGTTGATTTTACTTCCTGGCCAGACAGAAGCACCCTAATTCTTGCTCTAACTAGTGATGTGAGGAGTTGCAAAATGGATTTCATCCTTTGATGTGGAAAATACTAGGAGCCACCATTACCTTAAAACACACTTTCAAATTTCCAGCCTGCAATGAGGGAGAAAAATGATCTTCCTTCCTATAAACTGCCGGGATGGGAGGAAACCTTTCCGATTTCAGCGGTGTTGGATAAAACGTTCCCGTTTATGGCATTTATCAAAAATGATGAAGTGTTGGGGACCCAAACGGGCTCATTGATATGCAGAAATTGTGCTTCCAGGATTAGCATTCCATTCCCAACACCAACTGCACCAGCATTGCCTTGTGGGACTTTGTGAACGTGAGGACAATTGTTTTAAACCACTGAGGAGGCGTGTGCGTTTTTTTCTAAACTCTGTTGTCTTAAATGACTTCTCAGGTCATGTGTCTTCTTTTTAAAATTAATAAGTAGCTTTGTGTTTCAGAATAACTGTGGCTGGGTGAAAACTGCTTTGTATTCCTGTGCTTCACCTACTTTATGCTTGTTCAAGTTACAAGCTTATGCAAATACTTTTCATTCCATCACTTCTCAGCAAGGCTAAAGATTTTAGTCAAGGTTTGGAAGCCCAGCTTAGCTGTTTGTGCAGGAGTTATGCCTCTGCTATAGGAAACTGCACATTTCACAACATAATTTTAAATACAACATTTTTTTCAATCTCAGTTTATGCTCCTTTTCTTAATTATTTACTCAGTGGAGTGTAATTCCATGTGCTGTCTTTTTAGAAAGAAAGAAAATGGTGTCTCTCCCAGCAGAAGGGTGCTGCAAAAGGAATTTATTGCCATCACCCTATCTGAGATGAATCTGTTTGAGTCAAGAGGCCTGAAATTAATGGGAATTTTTGCTACTAAAATAAGCGAGTCTGTGCAATTGTGAAAGATGGATATTGTTCCACAGAAGTCAGCTGCACTATGCTTTAATTAAAAATGAGGCAGCTGAACCATTTTATCATAAGTTGGTGCCCTTATTATTTTTGTGTCGTTGAAGCGTTAAATAGGTACAAAAATCCCTGCTTACCTCTACTACAGGCTTGCCAGTATTGTGATTAATGTAAATGTGACTCCAGTCAATCACCAATGTCAAATATAATGCCAATTATGGTATTGCAGGCGTTTTAAAAGCAGAGCATAAATGTTAATGTGAAAATTGGCTTGTCCACTGGCATTAATGCAGTTGTAAAGAGGAACTGGGTAGGGCATCTTCAGTCTTGGCTTTGTCCTGCTTTGAAAAATGCCTCGGTGCCATCACTTCAGAACCTTCAGCTGCCATGAGCTCTTGTGTAACAAGAGCTGGACGTGTTATGGGATGAAGTTTGGGCTATCCCAAACTGGCCCTAGGGTTTGGGCCTGCTGGGCCTCAGTCTTGGGCCTGTGAGAAAGTAGCTAAGCCTGTGGTGCAGTTAGAATTGAAGGTTTTTTAAGTAAGAAATTAGGTGTGTGCATGCTTTATATAGGACGGTTAGAGTAGAATCAGCTGCCCTAAACGAAGATTTTTTGCATTCTTTCTCGTGCTGAATGCCAACTGGAAAACACCTGCAGCTGTGAACTATCTGAAACTGTGTAAAACCAGGCATTTCAAGAATAAAGAGGAGAACATATGGTCTGACCATAGTGCTTGTACCGTGTGTTGCTCTGTTCCAGCTTCCATATAATGAATAAAGACCCTGAGTTCTCTCTTGGCCATCAGCAGGGCTCACAGTGCAGGGCTCACAGTGCAGGGCTCACAGTGCAGGGCTCGCAGTGCAGGGCTCGCAGTGCAGGGCTCACAGTGCAGGGCTCACACTGCAGGGCTCGCAGTGCAGGGCTCACAGTGCAGGGATCACAGTGCAGGAATCACAGTGCAGGTCTCTTCCAGCTGCATTTTACAGGGACCACTAGTCCCAGCTCCATTTCTCAGTAGCCAGTTGGATCCTTACCGAGTTAATAGAAATACATTTCCCATCCATGATGTATTTGGCTTCCTTTTTTTAACCTCTCAGTAGTGTGCCTTTGCTGGCCTGTGTCCTGCACACCCTCCCTGCTGTTTGGCCTTTTCTCTCCTCACCCTCCAGCCCAACAGCTGCCCTCAATAGTGGGAGCTTTATCAGTTCTCTAAGTCTGGATCTTAGATAATTCAGTTCAAATTTAATACTGCTTTAACATGAATCAGTCAATTTATCATCTTGTTAACATCAAGGCTGGCACTTTCTATAGAGACAGCTGTTGTGTGCTGTAACCCTGAAGATCCCCATCATGTCTTTGTAAACAAGAATTCAATGAACAGTTCTAAAAGATGGTAAATACTGTTTGTGTCTTCCATTAAATGAATCTGTTTCAAGATGTATTTTTTTTTTTTTTGCATGTATCCTTTGTATATAGTATAACATTTGCAATCTGGCAAATGATTCTGTGCCTCTAAACTAGGAAATAGTATCATTTATCTGAGCTGTAGGGTTTTCACTGTGTGGTCCTGTAGATGTTGCTGGGCCTGACTGGGTGAGCCCCTGCCTTTCTGAAATAGCAGTGTCCAAAATGAAAATGCAGGCCTTAATATCTCATTTGGACAACACCTGGTCGGTGGAGTTCAAATCAATTAGGCAGCACATGTAATTGGACTTGTTTTCCCTCAAAGTACTCTCCTTTGGTGAGTATTGAGAGTGAAATTAGAGTGATTTAACCTGTGAAACTTGGTGTTTGACATTGTTTCTTTTTAAATAAATATTATTTACTGAATTATCATTATTTACTAAATATTTTATTAGTAATAAATGTTGTTTACCGAACTGGTGCGCTGGATGCCACCAAAATGAAGAAAAGACTTCAGAAGTCTTAGCAGGTTTGCAATACTTAAAGAGCTGGCTTAGTGAACCTTTCTACTTACAGATGGAATAATTAGGAATGATTGAAATATGTAATATAAGTCACCTCTACATTGCTCTTGTAGCTAAAACTTTGTTCTCTGCACATAGCACAGCTAGGTGGTCTTCTGACCATTCACTACAGCTGCATCAACTTCTGACATGTTTCCATTTTGTGTAACGATAAAACATGATTATTTTAAGTGACTTGGCTGCTTCTGGAAGCAGGTTCTTTCATGACTTGATGAATTTTGGAGTGTAAGTAAAATATGAGAGTGCAGAGTGTGTCATTGGATCCACCCAAGGGATGTGAGCTGGAAAATGGACTTTGTGCCCCATCATGTGGGATCCATGGAGAGCACTCTGGAGAGTGCCAGGGCAGCGTGTCCAGTGGGCTCTGTGGGTGTTGTCTGTGGACAGTGTGGAGCTGTCTGAATTGGTTTAAGATATTTTTATTTTTAGGCTGAGCACACACTGCCCGACTCCTGCACTGCTGCCGTATTTTAAATGTTAGCCGCACTCAAGTCGGCTGTCAGGCTGCTGCTGTTTGCCTCTGTGTTCCTAATTAGATTGGATAATCACTTGAACACTTCCTCAAGTTTTACTCTGGGAATTTGGCTCTTCCACGCCCTGTTTTGTAATTAGTTTATTTGCCTTCTCTTTATTCCTTATTAATAAGTCATGGTTGGGATGGAGCCGAACGCTTTGATGGCGGGTCTGGCGATGCGCAGGGAGCGTCGTTCCCTGCTGGCATTTGAAGGCAGGGCTGTGGCAGGGCAGGGAAATGTGCCTGGACACAGCCTGAGGAATTGTGATGATGCTGAGCATGGTGACATCCTCACCATGACTATTCTCCTGTTTTTATGTGGATGGTTCATTAAAGCCAGCGAGGTGAGGTCATCTGCCGGTGAATCCCCGGGGCCGTGACCTCGTGGTGCAGCTCTGGTGGTGGGAGATCAGAGCTTTATGGCATCTGTTACCATCGATTTTCATCCTTTCATTTATTTATTAAACTCCAGGAAATGTGTTTCAGCCGAGGGAGAAGCGAGCAAAGCAAACGTTTGGCTTCTAGGAAGCTGCAGTTTGGGAAATGTTCCTCTAATGAGGGATAATGATGGGGATAAAAACCCCAGCAAATCAACAAATAAACAGAGAATTCATGGGAGTCAAAGAACTTCATGAAAAATAAAGTTTTTTGTGGGATACTTTGACATATGCTTTGGCTTGTTCTAGGTACCTGTATATAAGAAAGCAGAAATTTCAGGCCCTTCTTTGGGACCCATCTCTTTTCCCTAAGGGTAGCTGACTTAAGGGGCTTCTCATTTGCAGTACATAAACCTGAAACCTCCTCTAAAGAAAATTGTTTGTAGTGGAAACAGGGTACTTGATACTGCTGCTAGTTTATTTTCTATCCATTTTGGTGCCACAGAGCTGCCAGGGTACATGGCTGAAGCATCATCCCTTTTGCTATAGGCAGAGGGGCCCATCTCCTCTCCTCTTCCCTGACAACAGAAATAGAAATTAATTCTGCTCTTTTCCATAAATTCAAATACCACCACTTGGAGTGCAAGAAATCGCTCCAGCCAAAAGGTCTCTGCGGCTTGAAATTGTTTAAGGCCTGCAAATCCTTCAGGGATCAGGTTCATTTACCTGAATATACCCAGTGTTTAATAAGAATTGCTCCATAACCCTTCTGCACTCGAGGCAAGAGGGACACGTAGGAAGGGCTCTTGCAGCTACATCAATGAACTCGTGGCTGACCTTTGATGTAATCCTGCTCTGCTACAGCTTCATTGTATATGGAAGGGGGGAAAATATCAAGAGCTGCATCTCATTCACTGAAGGGCTTTGAAGTTAAATTCCCCATTATAAAACATTTTTAGATCCCTGGAGGGAAAACAGCAGCACTGCAGGCTGCTAGTCCCTTATATATTGCATACATGAAGTAGGAGGCAAGTTACATATACATTGTATTATGATAGACTTTATTCAAGGGGTTGAGTTGAAATATAATAGCTGAACAAGAATTTGTGGGCTCATTGTGGTTCAATGGTGTAAAATTGAAGTTAGGGCAGATATTTTTTAGATATAGTTGGAAATAATAATAGTTCTGAAAGAGATGCTGATCAAAGAAAAGGCCTGAAACAAGGGCAGGATGGGTTTTATGTATGAACACAAGGGTTGTGTTGTTCTTCCTACATGCTCTGTTACACCTATTTCCTGCATACAAGGCTACAAACACAATAATTTTATCTGGGTGCCTGAAACCGGGGGTGCAAATATTTTTATCGTGTAGGGGGTGTACATTTTGCATTTTCAGTGAAGATTTATCAGGAGGTTATGGCAGTAAGCAGTCATGAAGGCAGCCTTCCTTATCCTGCATCTCTCACGCCTGATCTGTGTGCAAATTGGGCAACCTGAAAGGCAGGAGGATGGTGTGTGATGCCTCCCATGCAGCTGGGTAGAGAGCTCTGCAGTAAAATAGATAAAGAGTTTCTGCAGTGAGCTTCCCATCCATCTTAACCTCTGCATCCCCAGTGCCCAGCATTGCTGTGGCTGGATGGGCAGGAGGAAATCCCAAATTCAGGCAAGTGCGTGTAAGTTCTGTACATTAGAGGCTTGGTAAAAGAAGCAGACCCAAACCAGCCCCTGTATTTGAGCAGGAGGAAATGAAACAGCCCAGCCTTGTTTTAATCTCCCTCTGTCTCATTACTGTGTGTTTTAATGGCTTTGAGCAGTGTTAGTGCTAAAATGAGCACTGGAGCAGTACCCACAGCTTAAGTCACTTAAATAGTTAAAGTTTAATTTGTTCTTGCTTAATTAATTCATTCCCAGTGGCAGTGGCAATGGTGCTGAGATAAGACTTGTTTGTATCACTGAACTGCTGGTGTTTGTTGCCATAAAGTGCAGTAAGAGCTGATGTTTTCTCCAGTCAAAAAAGATTAGCTTGATTCTGCATACTGAGAAAGTGTATCAGGGTAATTGCTACATTGCTTTCTAAATAGGAATTAGTACACAGAACTTCTGTTAGCCATTTAATGGATTTATTTATTGTCAGGGAATAAAAGTATTAAGGTACTAACAAGCATGAGTAATCTCTAAATAATTTTCTAAGTTTCTTTTTAATAGCAATCAATTCAGGTTGTCTCTTTGCTCAGCCTGTTTTCAGCAGGACTCCTTAAGGAATAAATTTCCCCTCTGGACACAGTAAGAATAGAATTGGTAATACTAAGACACTGAAATTTGCTGTAAACCAGGCTTTGCTGCTGTGCCATGTAGCAAGAGGAGGCTCCTTTTGTACTAATCTAATAGTTGTATTAATTTCAGGAGGGATGAGCACTTTTTCTTTTCCCTCCTCCTCTTCATATTGCATTCTAAACTTGGTCTGTCCAGCCAGCTGTTGGCTACACCAGTGGCAAGCTGACTCACAGAACAGATGTGGTACCCAATCCTTAGCTCTGAATATTGCAACAAACTCAAATTGTGGCCTGTGGTGTTTTTTTTCACTCACCTGTTCCACAATCAGCCTCTGTCAAACCTTAACATGCCTGCCAAAATTTTAAGGCCCTCTCCATTTTATTTGTGTTGTATCCTTGGCATGAATTCATCTGTTTGTAGATAAGCATGAAAGTTTGTAGGTTATTTGAGAAACTCTTTAGAGCATACGCTTACAAACTGCAACAGCAAAGAGGGACTTGGCAGCCACCGAGGGAGGAGAGAACCAAATTATTGAAGCCTCATCTGCTGTTCTGGAAACCAGAGACAAACTGAAATGTGCCTGTACCTTTTACTTACCCTGGGAATTGAAGCACACAATGTCTATATTGGAACTCTGAGAGCTTCAGCTGGGACAGAGACATGTAGGGGAGTTGTCAGCCTTTCCATGTTTGTAAATGGAGATAAAAGGCAGACGTGCTGTAGTGCTGAAAGTCATTTATTACAGCTGCCATTTGGTCATCTGTTAGGAGCTGGGGAAGAGAAATCCCAGGGAATGCACATGAGATGCTTACTCACGGATTGGTGGGTGCCTTCAGCAGCTACCATCTATTTTCATGCAGGATGACAGGTTATTAGTAACATTTGTAGGGACTTAAAATGCAGAACATGCCAGAAGAAAACATGTCCCTCTGATTTGTGGTGCCCAGGGGAGGCATTTTCTTCAGAGGGTCATTTTATTTTGTAATAATTGGATGCTATCATTGATTTGAGCTCCCAGCCACCTGGTATCTTACTTAAGGCTGATGTTTACTGTCTGAGATGACACAATCTTTCCCATTTGGGCTGACTCCTGAAAATCATCTGGGGAGCTTAGAGGAGAAAACACTGCTTTATATAAAATGCCTGTGCAGCTTAGCGTTCTTCTCAGAAAATTGTCTTTATATAAAAAAATAGAAATTTTATAGCATTAGTAGTTCTCAAAATGCTTTCTCTGCATATAGAAAGCACAGTCTTGCTCTAATATAATTTAAAAAAATATAAACTTAATCCTTATATGAAGTTGAAGCTTCGTATGAAATCCAAATGTTACCTTGATTGAACAGTGTCTCCACTGACTTCAGGCCTCTTTGGTTTAAGGGTCGAAAAATTTTCATTTTTTTAAAAAGGCCAGAAAAAGATGTTTTGAAAAATGCTGAAATCAGTGGACTTTGTCATGACATGAACTGAACATTTTCTTACTTATGTTGTCCGTAGTCCAGTAAATGACTTGCTCTTTGAAATGATGGTGATAGATGTGGAAAATGATTAGCCAGCTAATTAACAAGCCATCATATTTATTAATCACAGAAGGACATAGTGTGCCCCCACCAAAAGGGTGGCTTCACGCTGCTTATGAAAAGCATCAAGACACATTTATTTATTTTTTAATATCTTTTTAGTTGATGGGAGTAGGATTGATGTCTGTAGGCTGAAGTCACAGCCAGCCCCTGGTCTCACAGGCAGCTGGGTAGTTAAGAGAGCTGTAGTGGCAATCAAGTCCCCAGATTTATGTGGATCTAAACAATTTTAGATATGGCCAAATGAAAAGTTAATAATAAAAAGCAATTCAGCTGTGAAATGAACTTGCAGAAATGAGCTAAAGCAGTTTCCTTGCCTTCATTCCGTGTGGCAGCAATCACCTCTTTCTCTTTGTGTTTTATGTCCTTATTTATGGGTGTAAAAGATGGAGGCAAGAGGAGATGATCTAAAGGTGCACTGGGATTAGAGGAAGGTGTTTTTTATTCTTTCTTCTCTGGTAGTAATTCCAGGAAATGCAAAGAAATCACCTTTAAAAGGCAATAAACAGGAATATATTCTTTTTACAGGTACTCTCTTTTAATGTACTCTTAATAGCATGAAGCAGCATTGAACTAGAAACCCCTGTGAGTAAAACTAGAAGGAATTATTGCTTTTGTCTTGAATCAGACAATCACAGAGTCGTTTAGGTTGGAAAATACCTCTAAGGTCACGAACTGCTAGCACATCAAAAGCTTTGCCATTTAGGGTGTGCTACAGAGTAAAAGAAATACAATTATGGAATTGTCCAGGCCTTTTGCTGAGCTGTAACACCCAATCCCAGGCCTGAAGTGACTCCTCCTGTGACTCCTGCAGGCTCTCAAGGTCAGCTGCCTCCATTTGATGCTAATGTGCTTTGGAAAACCGATGCAATCAATATCAGCTCCCGTGCTTATCTCCTGCCAAGGAGTTCCCTCTGCGATTTCTGTTCCATTTTACTTCTCTGGAGCTGGTTTATTGCAAAGCCAATCCAGCTTGTGGCAGAGCAGATGCGCACAGGAACAATCACTGCCTAATTCTGCAGCGGTTACCTGTCTATTAATAACCATTCTGATGGTCATTGTCTGTAGGACAGTATGCACAGATCCATTGTGTACAAAGAACAAAACCAGGCTGCTCATGCTGCCAGACACTTTTATGTTGGTAGAGTTAATTTTTCAGGTTACCTGGGACCTGCTGAAGATGGACTTAATTAAAAGTACGGCCCATCTTTTTGAACATGAATATTTAATGGCTTCAAATATTCAGTGCTGAGATCATTCCTTGGCCTGATGCTCTGCCAGCCAGGAGAGGAATAGCCTGTTCAAAACCTCCCTGAGAAAGTTTTAGCTGGTTCCTTCAGGAACAAAAAACCATCAGAGGGATATGATCTTGTGTGAGGACAGGGTGGGAGGTTGGGGTTGATCACCTGCAGAAGGAAAAGCTCCAGGAGAACTTAGTGCAGCTTTTCAGTGCTTTTAGGGGGCTTATAAGCAGGATAGGGACAGAGTTGTGAATAGGAGCCTGTAGTGATAGGACGAGAGGTAATATTGTTTTAAACTGAAAGAGGGGAGATCAGACTAGATAAAAGACCCTTCTTTTGCAATGACAGTGGTGAAATACCTGGAAACTATCCAGGTTAAGGCCCTGAGCAGCCTGATCTTAGTCCCTGCTCATTTCAGGAGCTTGGATAAAATGATTATTAAATGTCCCTTCCAACCCTTGTATAAAAAGCTGTGTGACCAAAGACTGACAGTGGTGTGTGTGTGGCAGGAGTCACTGGGCTGGAGAAGAGTTTGGTGTTTCTACCAAGGGCAGCTCAGATTTAGGCACTCCACTGAGTGCTTTATTGCAGGACAGGTTTAAGTACTAAATCCATTAAAATCCTAAAGGGCAGGTATTTACTGCTTGGCTACTTTGGGAGTGCTCTGAAGAAGATCTCGAGGCAGTCCTGTGCTAACTCTGTCTCCCAAAATTCAGAAAGCTGAGTAACCTCTTGCAAGACCTTGTCAGGAAGGAATCCCAAGGGATATCTCTTTCCATCCCTGCCACCAATGAACAGGTGATTTAGAGGGTATTACTTTCTTACATGCTGGGGACTGATTTTGGCCTTATCAAATAAAATCAAGCTGAATCTCTGGCTTGGTTGCCTGCCGGTTTCACACAACATTGCTCTTTTGCAGCAGGCTGTAAAAAACTGCTTATTGACAAAATACTTTTATCTGCAAGAGCTGGATGATCTGATGCTGTAGAGGTCAGAGGATAATTTATTTTTCTTGGAGGATTTGCTGGTTGTGTCAGTGTGAATATCAGAAATGTAAGAGCTTTCTTACAGTTCTTCATGACTGTGCCTTACAGACCCCTGGCTGGAGGATGCCAGACATGCTAACCCCATGTGTGGACATCTGCTCGCTGCTCTGGGGGGAATGGGGCCATCTGCTGAAGGAAAACCAATTCCTCCAGGTTTTTTTGATGGCCTCTCATTGCACACCAAGAGTTGGGTCCAACTCTGTACTCTGCTTAGTACAGCAGATCTGATGGAATCTGCAGGTCGTAGCCTGTAGCAGTCTCCCAAACCCGTGTAATTAAAAACTAAACATTTGTGTTGTCTGTGGTTTCCAGTCACGGCTGAGGTGTCGCATTTTCCCTTTCCCAGATCTCTCATCTCTGGCAGTTTGTAAGACCCTCCTAGCCAGCCTAATTAAATGATCAAAACTACTGCTTCCATTTCCATAGCTCGTTCTCTTTCCTTTACCCAGTATTTTCCAGAACTTGACAAAGCAGTAAAAACAGTAATTAGTGCTCTAATTGGTTATAAATAATAATATAACAGACTTTCTGTCAAAATAACAACCACAAGGCAATATGCTCATTGAGAATCTTTTAAATTCCCAGCACTGAGGCGGTTCAAAGTAGTAAATTATATTACAGCAATTTGCTTCACAGAAGTATAACCTGTAAATCTATTTTATCCTGACAGCTGTGACAGGCTGCACTCCGAAGTGTGTGTTTGTTTCAGGTCTGGCTGCTCATTTCTCTTCTTCTCATCCATACTGCCTATTAAAGGTTGTGTCTACGCCTAATTCTGAATTTTCCCTCTTCGCTGCGTACCAAATTCATAAGCTCTGTATTTTGGGTATTTCCCTCAGCTTCACAGTCCTGGTGAAATCTTAGCAGCCCCAACGTGGTGTCACCAGAGTGTTTTCTTTGTCTCTTGCAGCTGCTAAATTATTAATGATGCCTCTAAAGGGGAGAGCAGGATGGGGAGCATGGGCAGGGAGGACTTGGGGGAGCCCTGAGCAGCTGAAGGGGGTGCAGATGGCAGAGGCACAGATCAGTGACCACCAGCTCTCCCCATGTTGATTTTATTTTATTTTTTTTTGCCTGAGGGCAGGACAAAAGGGTACTTTGCAACAGCACTGCTGGCAAGGAAACAGATGGATGGAATATGTGAGAAGAGCTCGTGGCAGTGAGAATTTGTACTTTAGAGCTGTTCATAGTTTAGCATTCCTAATCTTGTCATTCTTGCTTAAACCTCTGAAAATGGATTGAAATGTTGTCTGGCATCTCCCCTTTCAACATTCAGAGGTGCAGTGGGGGAAGGACACCTGACGTTTCACACTTGCCTGCTGGTTTAGCTGCTGCCCGGTGCTGATGTCTTTTATTGACACACAGTACTCTCTGTGTGGTTCATATGGAATGATGAGGTAATCCAGAGGCAGGTCTCGTTCCACCCACCCCAAAGTGATAAACACAACCTTTGGCAGAATCCTCAGCTTGCTCATTTGCCATGAAACCCTGGAGAAATCTCTGGTGTGCACGAGACACAGCTGCAGCCAGCAGCAGCGTTCACTGCATATATACAATTTCTTCTTTTACAGGGAAACAGTGGCAGTGCTAACTGAATTATTTAATGCTGTAGGGTTCTTGTAAATTTATAGACTTGCTTGGTAGCTGTTAACACTTGATAATGCAGATGAAGGCTGGTTTTAGTTTAAAAGTTTAGTTTAAAGTAAGAAAGGGGAGGGGGGGAGGCTTTTTTCTCCTTCCTTATCACTCTGTAGGTGCTTGCACTGAATCTGTCATTTTGGCTATTACAAAGGTAGGGGAGTAAACGACTGAGCAGCACATCTCAGCTAAAAGGCATCATCTCAGATTAGAGCTGTTGCTTTTTCCAAAATACACCAATCCAGGAGAAAATGTGCCTGGGAAGGTTGACTCAGCTCTTTCCTCTTCCAAGGCAGCACACCCCTGAGGCTGTCCCATCTCAGTAGAGTTGTGTTCTCAGGATTGAAAATAAAAGGTTTGTTTGCTCAAAAGAATGATTGTGGCTATCCTGGCGTGCTTCCCAAGGCTCCCTGAAGCAGAACTCAGACTGTTCTCACTTGTCTGCTGAAGCACAGTCTGCCACTTGCTCCCCTAGCCCTGGGCATGGCTGTGTTTCAGTCATTCTGCAGATCAGTAACATTTTATTTCAAGTGCAAGTTATTGCTTAGTGGAAGTTGGGTCCTAACACTTACTAAAAAATGTTCGCAAATTTATTTTTTTTTTCAAACTAATTATCAACCTGTTTGAAATCACAGAAGAAATACTTAACCCAGGCACCCGAAGAAGAAGCATCTAGTCTGGCAGTTTTCATGCAGTGGATTTGTAAAACATCTTTGCCTTTTGTACAGGTTGCTTTTTCTCAATAGCACTGCTCCTGGGAAGTTCAATGTGCAAATGGGTTGATAAAGGCAAAGCCTGGTGGGCTCTGTGTGTCAGAGGGAAGGTGTGAGGTGACTTGAACAAGCTGGATGGAGTTGCCCTGTTGGTGTAACTCCTTTCCTTGTGTTGTAATATAAGTTATAGCATATAAAACATAGCTAAAATATTGTAAATACCTCCTGAGACCCTTAAAGGTGACTGAGGAGAGGTGCATACTCTTCAAATATTAATTCTCTTTGCCCTCACCCATGCACATCCTATGAGCATCAAACTGGAGATTGCTTTTCCTTATAAAATCTATCAATCACCTAATAAAAATGCTTTAACTGTGATGGCCCACGGCAAAAATTATCCCTTTTTGCTGAAGGTTGAAGGGCAGAGAAATCATGTGTATTCCTCATGCTACCCCCAGAATTCTCGATGGGAAGGAGATGTGGTGAATGTATTCAAAATTACATTTGGATGTATCATTTACCTGTGCCTCAGAGCTGAATCAGGTACCTTCCTTTGTTGCTCCTGCTTGGTTTGACTCACAAGCCCTCTGAAGCAGCTCTTAGTTGTGCTGTTTTTTCTTGGAAAGTAGCTCCAGGTGGGTATGGAGTGTAAAAGGAAATGTTAAATTATAAATGTTTTCCCAGTGCCGGGTGAGGTGGATCTGCTCGGTGAGGGCATTTCCCATCTGAACGGCAGCAGAATCGTCCTCCATAGGGTTTTGTGTGTTTAGAAAGGCAGAACCTGCCCTCTGCTGGTTCTGCGAGTACTGAGAGACTGATAATTCACAGAGCTTCACAGTAATATTAATAAAACGGGTAATTTTCTGTAATCCCCTTTTGCTAGTCTGTCCCAAATTTACTGAGTTATTCTTCTGTGTTTCAGTATACTGACTTTTAAAAACTATGTTAAACTGACTGACTGACAATGAGCAGGCAGAAAAGAGCACTCTTGGTGCCTCAGAGATGATTTCTAAGTTATAAATTGCAGGTTAAACCTGGATAATTGAGTTTTAACTGGAATATATAGATGTTGACTTGGGACAGCAGTCAGAGGTGAGTTTTTAATGTGGCTTTGGATTGAAAGGTGTTATGTAATGCTGGAGTAAAAATCTTGTAAAAATTTATATACTTACTAAAGCATGTTCACAAAACTGTTTTCAAAGTAATTATCAACCTGTTTGAAATCACAGAAGAAATACTTAACCCAGGCACCCGAAGAAGAAGCATCTAGTCTGGCAGTTTTCATTCAGTGGGTTTGTAAAACATCTTTGCATTTTCTATTTGCATTATCTATTCCCCCCCATTATCTTCCCCTTAAAAGGGCAAGAATAGCCAAAGGATTGAAGCTGTTCATCATGAGCAAGAGATTTTTCCTTCATTCAAACCCGTGGTCCATGGTGCCCTCACCTCTTGCAGGTGCTTTTCTGCCAGAGGTGCCTGAATCACCTTGCTCACTTGACTTAGAACCAGAAATCACCTTTTGATTTCCAACCCAAGGAACAGATCTGGGCAGCTAAATCCAGCCTGGCTTGATATTTAAGAATGCCTATTGAGCTTTGGGGTTGGTTTTGGTTATTTTTTATTTTCCACCCTCCTAGATTACTGCAGGGAAAACAGCCAAGCAAATAGTACAAAACTGGTGCCTGTGGCTAGCCAGCTGATTTATGGTGTTACATCTTAAAACTTGGTCTTACATGGAAGCAGGAAAGAATTCAGGGCTTTCCTGAGTTAAACTTTTTTTTTCTGCTCTCTGAAAGATATTTGTGTTTAGTTTTAGTTGACCTCCAGAGAGTATCTTTTAACCATCTCCTTGAATCAGTGTCTCTCCAGATCACCATGATAATTTCTCTGTAGGGTTCATGTCTGTAGGGCTGCCTCAGTTTTTGCAGTGGTCCCCGCAGAGCTGGGCTGGTGAAGCCTCTTTGGGGTGAGCCCTTGTCTCTGCAGGACAGAGACAGCATTTTCTAGGAGCAGCACAAATGTGTCTGTCCCCTTGCTGTGGGGAAGGGAAATAACGAGGCATCACTGCCTCCTCTGCCTTCTGTGCTATTCCCAGGGCAGGAGTTAATGACAAGCAAATGGCATCACAAGGGAGAGGCAATGTACAAGTCCTGGCTGTGTGTATCTGTTGGGAATCCCATATAAAGCTGCTCTGTGGCGTTAATTTGATAAATACTGCAGAAAATTGCAGTTGGGAAATTATAATGTGCTGAAAGGCCTCTCTGCAACACATGGAGAGCTGGGTTTGACTCTACCTCTGCCTTTGGCAGCTACAGGAACAAAAACACACCCTGAGCACAGTTTTCTATATTGAAGTGGCTCAGAAATGAGGTTGAAGGCCCCACAGGGCAAACTATGCTAGAAAATTTAAATAAGAGCATCAAAATATAGATGAAACATCGAGGAAAGGTTTTAAACAAGTAAATGAATATGTATATTGGGTTAAAATGCTTCTAATCAGAAACAAAGCTCTCAACAGGAAATACCTGAATCATTGTGTTAAACTAAGTTAAAGAAGTGGTAGGGGTAGTCTTAATAGAAGAGCATGTCAGACAAAATATGAGAAGCCATATAACAATGTCTTATTTGTATGTAACACAAAACATGGGAAGCCATATAACAATCAGCCACACAGTTGTAAAACTGAACTTTTTCCTCTACAAATGTGGCCAACCCGTTGGTGTTATGACAAGAAAATCAGAGGTGTCCCTTTCTCACTCCCTGCTTGGGGGTGTCATTCAAGTTTGTAGTTCAAATGAGGAAAAGCCAGGGAAAGACCTGTACAGGGCTTTTTTGGCAGATTCATAATGCAGATTTAGAGGTAATTCAGATGTTTTGCAGTTAAAGCTAAGGATTGCATGTAATCAGGAGTGCCTGCTAAATCATCTCCCTTCATGAACCTTCCTCATCCTCAGCAGTAGCTGCCAAAAATTTTAAACCAGACAAATCAAGTGTGTGACAGATCAGGATTATTTTAGAAGAGCTCTTGCCTGTTATGCTGAGGATGTTTTCTAAATATGCACTTCAAAAGTGTGTATTAGCTAAAAATGCATAAAGAACACAAAATCCTTAGTTCTTATTCAAACAGTAGGCATTATTTTATATTAATTACATTAATTTATATATCCATCTCCGCTCTGCTTTCTGGTCAGGGAGCCTGAAGGTGCCAAGGGCCTCAGTCTGGTGCCAGGAGTTCTTTGGGATGGGGAAATAAATACCAAAAAAATGTTCTACAGTTTTGACCTTTATGGACTCTTTACTACAACAGGCCAAGGCATAATGTATCTCTTGATAATACTTTAGATTTCTCCTGTTCTCCCGTGAGATGCACAAAAAGGTGTTTAAAAGCAGATAATTCTAAGGGAATAGAAAGGGTAGTATCACTAACTTCTCCAATGGGATTTCATTTAGTTTTGCTTCCTGTGATTGTGGTTTTTTTTTTTGGTTGTTTTTTTTNGTTGTTTTTTTTTCTAGGTACAGTTTCACAAACAAAATAGGGTGGTCAAAATCACTGCCAAAGCGCAGCTAGTGAGGATGCTTGTAAATAAATATATAATTTACTAGTCCTCCTCTGGATTTCAAGTGAGCAATTCAAGTGGCTTTAAAAATAATAGAACAGCAAAATCTAGAAGTGCTCATAAAAAATGAAACCTGAGTACTGAAAATAAGGAACTTGCTTTCTAAGGGAAGGAATGGTACTTGAGGGGAAAAAGGACCACAACTGGAAAATAAATTCTGGGGCAACAGACTTACATTGATTTTTGGATAGATGTAACTGATTCCTCAACCTGCTGTAACCTGCTGCTCTGGTGGGCTATAAAAAGCCTTTTTTTCCATTTGCATCACCTGGAAGCCACAGCTTTCCCTGAGCTGTGTTCATCTGTTCTGTCCAGGAAAGGAGAAAAGTGAGTGACCCCACTGGCACTGAAACCTGTGGGTTTAAGGACTCTTTCACTTGAGATTAGCCCACTAAGCCATTCCTCCTGCCTATTTAAACAATCCTATTCCAAGAAGGACACAGGAGTGCAAATATTATTGTTAACTGTACTTGGAGGTAGGAAATGTGTATTTCTGTCGCTGGTGAGTTTGTTTTATCAGCCCCTTGATTTTTTGAAGGGATTGCAACGTGTTCATTAGGAATGCCATGATCTAAGAATCTGGTTATTCCTTCATGTTGGATCACCCAAAAGTTCTTTCCTCCTTATTTATCCTCATCCTCCCCAGGTACCAGGGTAAAGTAGCTCAGAAGCTCTGCAGGCTGGAGAGGTCTGGGCAGTTTTCTGATTTATCCTGATGGGTGCAGATCTGGTTTTGATCTCCTTGCTGCAGGTTGGCCACAGTTTGTGTGATGCTGGGATAGGGGAAAACGTCAGTGACAAATCAGGGCACTCATTTTGCCTATCAAAACTGGGCTGTAAATTCACATTGCAGCTAAGAGAGGAGCATTTGCAGCTAGATGGCTGAGCTCAGAGCACTGATCTTTATTCATTACAAAGATTCAGAGCTAAAATAAAAGGCTTCTGAACTTTCACAAAGCTCATCTTTTATTTCCTCAAACATTTTTTTTTCTCTTCCTAGAGCAGCTAATATTTTTTAATATCCAAAAAACACCAGCCAGTTGTGTACGCTGGTAATATTTTTCCAAAAATAATAGAATACCGAGCAGAGAAAACAAACTGCCTCAAGCACGCAAATAATGATTTAGGGACATTTTTCACTCTGCAGAAATGTATTCCTAAAATACTTTTGGGCCATGCTGCCTTTTGTTTTAGCTAATTCTGGGTGTTTCTGGCGCCGGGGACCTGCTGCTGGGACTGAGGTGTAATTTGCTGACAACAGGGGGCAGAGCGAGTGTGTGTTTTAAAGGAAGAGAAATCCCTGTCAGAGCAGTCAATGGTTATTTTTTTTTATTCCAAATGTAAGCCTTGTCTTATGAAAGAGATAATAGCAAGTACTCCTCTGTTTAAATCTGCTGTCCAGGACTTGTGGATGTCAAAGCATTTCAAAGGCTTGCTTGCTGTCTTGGATCCTCTTTTATAAAGCAGATGAGGCAGTTAAGCTATAAGTTTGTATTTATTTAGGTTGATTCAAAATCTTTTTATTAACTGTTTATTTAATTTTAGCCACCCAATATGGCTCTGGCAAGCTCTCAGCATACTTCTGGCTGCCTTGCCTGTCTAAAGAGACTTTTGGCAGGGTCCTAGGTCTGGGATTTGCACGCTTTTTCCATCCTAACAGGCATGCTTGAGGCGCCTAACCATACTTAGAAAATAAAAAAGGAACAAACTTCACTTAACCATGAAAGGAGTAGGAAGGGAATCTGTGGCTGCCGTTATTACCTCTGCACTCCTTGATCTAATTTGGACTTTGGTGCTGATGCAGTGGCAACCTGGTTTCCATTGCACTTAAAGAAACGCATTAAAGCATCTGGAATGCTCTTTGGAATTTTTGCTTTGCTTTATTTAAAGGGGTAAAGCGTAGGTTTGAGGGTGTATTTGTAATATTTCTCAAATAACAGTAATTATCTGATAAGGTAACAGGTTGCATCTGGGACAGAAGAATTGCACATGTTGAAGGCTTTTTCTAAAATTACTAGTTCTTTACCATGGATGCAGTGCTCCTGGCCTGAATTTTATATTTATGTGTATATGAGTAATCACCTGTGGAAGATATTGGCAGGTATCAGGGCTGGAACAGCTCACAGTGCTCCATAGTCCAGAAGCTTGGATTTTCCCTCTCTTCTTGTTGGACTTGGCTTTCCCAGCACATCTGATGTACAGTCAGAACATGGACTTCTCTGTTTTTAGCTGGGCCCAGCTGAATTTTTAGGGGCATTGTTAAGGCAATGGCTAAGGGCAGTCCTCATTTAGAATAAGACATTGGAAATTCCATGTATGTTCTTTATATGGAAATGTTTATACAGTATAAACTTGTGCTTAGGAAAGCAACTCTTTTTCATCTGGACAGTCTCTCCATACAATGCATCATGCCAGACAACAGATGAAGTGTTTTAATGGTGGTAAACAGTGCGTGTGTGTATGTATATACATATCAAAAATATGTATTTATATAGATTCAACCACATGTGAAATGTCCTTTCATTTCCTGCCTTTTAAGGGGAGATTGTATCACAGAGCTACCTACCCTCAGTAGGATGTGGAGCTCCCACACTTGAATGCCTCTGAGCTCATTTTTCTGAAAGGGGAGGGAGTCAAATTACCTCCATGGTTATGATGGACAAATCAATCCCTTAGAAGTTGTAATTAAAATCCTGCCACATCTTGCAGAAATTACAGGGAAATCACTTTGAAATTATAATAGCATGTGTAGTAGCTGTTTAAAATACAGCTACTATTCATAAATTCCTGAAGACAATATTCATCTAATGTCTAAACTTCTGCATGGTCTCTGTGTAGCAGAGGAGACACAGTGTTTCCCAAAATAATTTTTACTACTTCAAATGACTGCAAATAAAAATTGCAAACATTTTTGCTCTTGGTGCTTACCCACGTGTGCTCCAAAAAATCTGTTCTAAAACTATCTGTTGTACAGTTGCTGTTAGGCTTGAAAGGAAGGCAATGGCAGCACAACAGAATGCTCTTTCTGTCATATTTAAATTTGTGATGTTGATAATTTAATTTGGATTGTTTCAATATTTTTTTCTCATCTTGAAGGAGAAATGATAGCAGCTTATGCTCTTACCTATAATATGCACTGTCTAAATGTGGCTTCTCTTTGTTTAAATGTCAAGCACCCAGCTCTCCATTTCCCAATTACTGCCTTTCTGCACTCCATATCACTGATGGACTGCTACAGATACCGTGCAAACCTTCATTAAATCAGTGCAGTTGGACCAGCTCCTGCAGCTCAGGTATGGATTAAAGAAACCCACTGAAGTTAGTTGGAATGAGTAAGTGCCACAGTTATCCCTGACTTTGGCTGGAATTGGTATCTGCTTAAGGCTTTTACTCAAATAGAAACGCTTTTCCCAAACAATAAAAGTTGTTAATTAAGGAGCAGCAATGTCTTATCACAGAAGGGTTTGGATTGGAGGCACCCAAAGATTATCTAGTCCAGCCACCCCTGCCATGAGCAGGGACACCTCCCACTAGCCCAGAGTTCTTCAAACCCCATCCAACGTGGCCTTGAACAATTCCAGAAGCCACAGCTTCTGCCAGGGAGGAATTTCTTCCTAATATCCCATCTAAACCTGGTGTCTTTCACAGTCACTAGTTGCTACATTTTGTGCTGTTTTCCCTCTGTTATTTCTGTTCTGATGCAATAAATGAATCTTTCTGCTGCTCCTGGAAGGTGCTGAACCTTTAAAAAGTCAATATTCAAAGAAACAAGAGACGAAAGTCATGTTTGATTGCCTGATATGGGCATGGATATTATTTAATAGGCAAAATAAGGGATTTGATTTCAGATGAGGCAAGCAGCTCTTTCTCTCTTGGTGTACTGTGGGGGCTCGGCTTTTGTATGGGTTTTGTCCCTTCACCTGGACAGAGTTGAATGCCAACAAAACCCGTTTAAGAGGGTATTAATGTCCTTCCTCAGAAGCTGTGAGATCCACACAAGTGTTTTGTTTGAAATTGGGGTTCTCTAATGAAGCTCTCAGGCTGCACTGGAGCCCAGAGCGTGCCCAGGGTTTGGCAGTGCATCCCTGAGGTAGCTGTAGGTGCAGCTTATTCTGATTTACAGGTTCTTGTTTTTCAGATCTTCTGCTGCCCAGGGGTGCAGTTCTGAGCCTTATATTCAGTGCTAGTGAGCTCCCTTCACAGAGCAGGGAGACAAATCCTTTTCCTGCTGCACACCAGGGACAGCTCTCAGCCCAAAGCACAAACAAGGGTGGGCTGGAGGGAGGAACAAGGATGGGACCTCCCAGCCTGGAGCTGGAACTGGACAATTAAACCCCAATGTGCAAAGGGACCCAAACTTACAAAAATGTGAGGTCTAGTGACTGATTAGCCATTTTGTGCCCATTTTGTGCCCATTTTGGGTTCACCTTGGGTGTATCCCTGGCCTGGCTCTTGTCCTGCCCAAGGTGAATCCTGGAGGCTTTCAGTAAATCCCTGCTTTATTCTCTAGCTCTGTGCAGTCTGTGTCCCAGCTCAGCCCTCCCAAGGCATCACTGGGAGCAGAGTGAGGGGATGGCAGAGCTCTGTGGGGCCGTGTCCTTGCAGCAGGCCCTGTGGGGAGGGCATTTCTCCCTCCATAGCACTGCCCTGCTCCCCCTTCCTAACAGCTTCACTTCCTCCCCTTTCAGCGTGTCCATCAACAAAACACTTTCCATCATTTAGGGCTATTTTTGTCCCTTATCTCAGCTGTTTCCGAGGGTAAATAGCAGAGCTGGAAGGTGCAGTAGGTGTGGGCTGTGTGGGAGGTGAGAGCAGGGCTGCAGGATTCCTTGGCTTTGCTCTGCTGCTCCTGGTGAAACAGCTCTCATGGCAGCAGGATGAGGCTTCAACAAGGAAAAAGAAGGGGAGAGGGAAGAAAAGGGAAAAAAACCCAACAAAACAACAAACCAGGAAAAATACTAAGTTTTATGAATGTAAAATATATTCAAGGAGTCAAAAAGCAGTCACTTTTTTTTGTCTTTTTTTTTTTTTTTTTTTTTTTTTTTTTTTTTTGGCGGANTTTTTTTTTTTTTCTGATTTGGCTGGCTATGCAATCACCTGTTTGCTTATGGTTGATTTTTAGACATATACCCCCCCCTAGTCATTTTAGAGTGACAGTGCTTCTTATCTAAGTACCTGGTGGAGAAGGTTGAAGGGCAAGAATGGCAATTGTGGCATGGACCTGGCATTATTGTGTTTAAAGCTTCTGGTATTTTGTCTTAAAAAAAACCCAACAGTGTAAACACGTAAGGGCTGAAAAATTTTTATTCTGCAAAGAAGGCACTTGGAAACCAGAGTTGCTGTTGTTCTATGTGATCCTAGAATCACAGGATATCCCAGGCTGGAAAGGACCCACAAGGGTCACCAAGTCCAGCTCTTCATGGATGATCCATACTGGGATCAAGCCCTTGGTGTTACCAGCACCATGCTCTGATCAACTCAGCCAACATGGGATTCTTTATGTGCTCTTGGTTGTGGTCTATTCTAACTTCATATTTTCCATACATTTGAAGGTTTTGCATGCTGCTCCATCAGTTAGAAAAGCAATTGTTCTGCTTCATATGTTTTGGGGGGCACTTTAGTCAAGATTCCCAGGGAGCTTTTCTTCTTTTTTCCTGAGGTTTACTGAGTTTATAATAGCTCAAAATTTAATGTGGAGGAGGGAATTACTTAGGTGCACATAGCTGGAATGAACACTTCTCTGAATCTTGAAAGTTTTTTCCAGGAAGTGCCATCCTTTCCCCCAGATTTTATATAAGCTCAATACCTTAAGCAGTAGCAGAGCAGGTACTGATTTAGAAGAACGTGTATCATATATCAAACTATTTTGTACAGGGAAGAAAAATATATAAGCACTTTGTAATCTCTTAAACACTCTCACTTTGTTAGGGCTTAAGTTAACACTGACATGCATTAGGTGTAGGACTTAGCATTAAATTGGAGTAAAGGTGTTTTACTCTTTATCTCTGTTACTGGGTCGTTTATTTTACATATTGTATTAAAATAAAAAATTAACATATTAGAAATACTCCTTCCTTAAACACACAGAAGTTGACCTAAGGAAATGCTAAATGATAAGCTTCCATAAGACAAAAGCAAATTTTTTGGTTGCTCTGTTGTAGAAAAGGATTGCCTTGGAGAGAATAGAGAAGTGTCTGTAATGCAGGTTAAGACATTGCTGAGTTAGAAACCCAACCTTTGTTGTGTTTTTAGCTAGTCTTGGGTCTGAGTCCAATCCTTTTCAGAACTTGCCTGGTATTTTCCCTGAAACTGTAAGATGAATCATATTTGGTATTCAGGCTGACTGTGATAAATGGGTTTCCAAACAAAAAGGGAGTCCAAGGAAGATCACAGGAGCTGGGAATGGAGTTGGAGCTGGGAATCTGACTAATCTGAGTTAATTTGGCTCAGTTTTTGTATTTGAAGGCCATTTGGCTCAGTGGTTGTGTTTGAAGGTCATTTGAAATAATTTGGCTGCAGATTAATTTGCTCCTGAGAAAAATTGCAAATGAGATGTGTAACACATGTTAATCTTAGTGAGAATCTTATTATTCAGCAAAATGTTGTTGCATTGGTGGTGTAGTGATGATGCTGTGAGGATAGTCATTCTAAAACCAACTTAAATTGCAACTTTGGTTACATTACTGCTTTAATTTGTAACTGGATGTTAATTTGGAAGTACATCGTTACCCAAAGGAGCTGGTGTGATGTTACTGCAGTTCCCCTGTTCCCACAGTACCAAGAACTCTGTTGCAGTTTTTCATTTCTTCCCTTATATTCACATATTTGAGTTATGCCATGCTCTCACTACTCACCTTTATCTCGGATCACAGCATTCTCATTGGCTTTTTGTGCCTTTTTATAAAACTGAATCTCTAACAATGGGTTTCACTTACCTAATTTTAACTTCTATTCTTGTAGATATAATAGCATACATTATCTGACTTGAGTTAATGAAATAAAGATGGTTACCTGAAAGTAACTCTGCAGTGAAAATGTCAAGGTACCATTATTTTGTCTTTGGGCTCAGTAGCATTTGGTGCCTTTTTTAAAGTTATTTTTTTGTTACATGCATTAATGTGTAAGAAAACCAGGCCTTTACGTTGTCCTTGGATATTTTTGATTGCAGTAGGATTATGGCTTTGAAAGATTAATACTTGTAAATTAGCATTGCTGTAATTGGCAGTTGCTGTTAATTAACAGTGAGTGTCAGGAGTGAGTTCTCTCTTCTAAGCAAGGCAGAGCAGTTTCAGACAAATTTGAATCAGCTCAGAAAAGAGCTTCAAACTGTACCCAGAATTTGGATCTTCTCATTGCATTGAACATCAAATTGCACCTGCATCCTCGCCGAGGGAGAAACCAAAGCTGATTTTGTCGTGCTGTTGTTTTAAGCTGCAGCTGAGGATCTGCCCCTCGTTCAGTTTGAGTAACCTTGGACTATCAGTGGGATTTCAGTTGTCAGGCAACTAAAAGCTTTGCTTGTGTTTTTATCTCTTTACTGATACCCGGGTGCTTTGTCATCCAGGCTAGTGTGTGTTTCATACCACCAAGGATTGTCTCTATCTAATATTTGGCCTGAAAGTGTTACTAAAGGGAGCTGTTAAACTTACAAACCTGCTTCCCACGTGCATCCTGCAGCTCACAGTGGTCACTGACGTTATCACACCATGAAACAGCTGAGCTAAAGGGGGTTAAGGATCAAATTCATTAGCCAAAACCATGGGAAATCTGGTTATTTCTTTTTATTTCAGCACTAATCTCTCTCCAAAGGTCTATGCCAGTACTTGTAACTTATGGAGGCTGACTTACAAGCTTTATTACCATTTTGCACTAGCAAAATGTGTCCTGTCCACGTGTCTCTTACCTGGAGGATGAAAAACAAACAATAATGGTTTGGAAGAAAGCTGATGTAATTTGTGCTGTGGGTTATCAATTAAAGCAGGCTTTTTAAAATCTGCTCTGTTGAGTGGGGAAGGGCAAGGGGTGAAGGAAAGAGGAAAACAAGATGTATGTCTCTCTTTAATGAATAACTTGCCTTAATTCCAATTTGGAATTCTGAACAAATGATGGTGCAATCACCATTTTTCATGAAAAATGACAGGTTGGAGATTTCCAGTCACTACTCTAGTGGTTTAGATGTTTGTTCTTGGTGCCAGAAAACCTGTTTTGGACTCCCATCCTTCAAAGGTGAGGTGTGAAGCCACACCTGCTAGAGTGGTCCCATTTGGATGCAGTATTCAGGATAGGGTTTCATTAGCCTCTCCTTTGATACAGCCTGGGAAAATGAACAAAAATCTGGTGTGAGAACTTGCTGCCTTGCCTCCAGGTGGGTGCCACAGCCAGCAGACACTGGAGTCTGAAATGCTGTCAACAGGAGAGGAGCCACTGTGGCTTGCCCTGAGATCAGTGATTGCAACACTCAGCCTTGTGCAAGGATTCATTCCAGTAACAGCTTGGGATGGGGCCAGCAGACAGTCTGAGCTGTGCTGCTGCTGGGGAGTCCAAAACCACCACCACTGCCACGATTTTATGTTTTCTAGATTTGAAAAAACAGGTTTTTAAATTTATGCTGTTGTAGTGTATTCAGTTGGAAGTCATCACCAGGGATGGTTTAACCAGAATTAGGTTTTGATGGATAATGTATTTGCTGAAGAGATAGTGCAGCTTGGATAACTGGAATTTTCCAGTGATCTTTAGGTAACATGTTGGTGTCAACAACAGGGTCTGTGCAGTGACTGAATGAGCCTGTTTTTCTTTCTGGCACTGAGTTTTATCAGTTATTAGAAAATCAGCCTGTAAGAGTGTAAAAGAGCAGTACTCTGGATGAGCTTTGCAACTCCTGTCTTTCTATTAAAAATTTGCCATGGATGAATAGAAAAACCTTTTGTAAAGGGTACATCAGGTGTTCTTGACTACTTAGCACTGCAGGAAACACCACGACAAATAATCAGTGTTTAGAAAAATGCCTGCCAGTACCTAAAGCAGTAGATTGACTGTTTAACATTGCTAAGACCTAAAGTTTTGTAGTTCAAGACCAAACTTCTGATTCTAGAAATGAAAGCTGTCTACACATACTGTTTGCTGCCTTGCTGCTGAAGAGTGATTTTGTTATTTAGCTACAGCATGAAGGCTGACAGGGTTCTTTGCCTTTGTTCATTAGCAGCAAGTTGTGGAAAATCAAGTTAGGGACAATTCTGCTCCTGGATAATGAGTTAATTTTGCAGTTATAGAATAGTAACTTGGGCCAAGTGATCATGAGCGATTTCATCTTGCCATGTGAATTCCAAGCAAAATCCATGTATAGGAAGCCTTGAAGTTATGGAGTAGAGATTCCTAAGGTTTCTTATCCCAGACCAAGATGAGCAATAGAGGACTAATATAAATGTACTGCAATACAAAATTACAAATTATGTTTTCAACACTTCTAATTGATTTGATTTGGCAATACATTTAGCAGTGTTTAATCCCAGGTACATTTTAACAAGAAAGATGTCAACTAGAGAGTCTGGCCAAACAACTTGTTAAAAGTTCCTGGTTGCCATCGGTGTATTTGTTTCCAAACTAGGTCTCTTAGTCTGTTTCCCATCACAGTGTCCTGAGAGGACCTTGCTGTATCTTTTTTTTTAAAGCTTTGCTATGTGTTCTTCTCACGATATGTATAAGTATTTCCATTAGAGTTAATCAATCAACACCAAATAACAAATGCTTTTCCCATTAATGGGATGTGCAGGGAGGGCAGGACTGTGCGTGTAAGGGCAGCACAGGAAGAGGAGCAAGAGCTGTGGGAATATCCCAGGCAGGTCTCACGTGGGGTTTGTGTGGTTGCCTTTTGGGCAGAGCCAGGTTAGGGGGTCCTAAAATGCTCACTTGTTCTCCAGCTGGGTGTTTTGCCAGATAATGGAAGTGAGACCAGGGTACTACTTAAAATATATATGGATGGGAAGAAGGGGAAAGAATAACTCATCTAAAAAACATTTCTTTTTTTTTCATTTATTGATCATTGCACTGATACTAGATCCCACCTGGAGGTTTTCTGGAGCACTCTGTAGTTCAGACAGCACTTTCTGCTTCTCATGTAGCAGCAGTCAGGTCTGGTGTATTTGCATACGTCTAATTAAAGCGTGAGGAGATGTGTAATTAGCTGGTAATGCTGCCTGATTCTCTCGTGGATGTGTCATTGTTAAAAGGCTGTGGTACAGACAGAGCAGTGTCTGTAAATGATGCTCCAGGCTGAAGGAACCTCATCTGTCAGATTTGGAGCTTGCTGTGTCTCCCAGCTTCCCAGGCTGGCTCAGCTTAGCTGGAGAGCTCCAGATGAGTGGCAGGGACAGTTGTGCTTTTTTTTTGCGTTTCCCTGGAACCTGGGCTGTGAGTGAATGACAGGGACAGTGACACATGCACTGCTGTGGCAGCAGCTGCACCACAAGGTGTTTGCCCACTGTAGGGGGCTGTCTGCATCCTTGCTGGTGGAATAAGGTGTTAGAACTCTGGAAGCTAAAATATTCAGGCTTTCAGGCTAAAAAGCACCGACTCTCAAACAAGTACTACATTTAACCTGAAGCCGTAGAACAAACCTGCAAAATGAAGTGATAACACCAGTGTTGCGTGTGCGTAGTTAAAATGAAATTGCGTGGTATCACGAGGGGTAAAACTTAAAATTTCAAGTTTTAGTATATAGTAATATATATAGAACAATATAGAAGATTTAAGGTATAAGCTAAGTCCTTCTTTTCTACTTTCTTTACAGTTTCAACTAATTTTTTCTTACCAAGTAAAAAACCCCTGCATTACAGACCTCAGATTTTTAACTATTAAGTTAAAAGTGTAAATAATATAACTATGATCTTACTATTAAGTACTTAACACTTAAAAAATAATAAATTTGTAAAGATGGGTGTCTGTCAGGGAAAACTGGAGTTTCCCTTGGAAGGGAGAATGTAAAACCCCCTCTCTCCAAATTATTACAATTTTGCAATTAGGAGCTTTCAGGCAAAAAGATGGGAATAGGAATAACATTAATAAGAAGATTTTAAAAAATACAAATGCAGTAGTACAAAAAAACAAATAAGCAAACAAACAAAAGTCCTAGAAAACCCTGACAGAGTCAGGAGTACAACCTGACACCCTCTCGGCCAGGGTGTTGGAAGCAGTCTCAATAAGTCCTCCTGCAGTGACAGATGTGGCTCTGCTGGAGCAGAGATGATCCTGCAGACAGGTTGAGTGTGGTGAGATGAGTCTGGTCTTCCTCTGAGAATCCAATGGAAAAGAGGAATGTCTGGGGTCCCTGTGTCCCCATTTTTATCTGGGTAGGGAATGGTTGGCTCCTCCCCACTGGTGGAGATCTCCCACTGGGATGGTGGAATGTGTCAGTCCCTGTGACCCTCAGTGGCCCATGAACAGAAGATGTCCCCGAGGGTGGGCAGTGGTGACAGAGCTCACAAACCCTGCCCCACCTGGTTTAACAGCTGGGCTGTTACCAGAAGGCTCCACCCTCCTCCCCCTGGAGTTACAAGAGATAAAATAAACCATCCCCAGCTGCTGTCTGCAGATGAAATAGAAAACACATTTTTTTCAACATAACCCAAGACACCCACCATGCACAGGGCCTTGTGCAGAGGTTGTGATGCCTTGCATACACTGGGTTATTTTTCCAGACCTGTGATTATCTCCTGTTTTGTTTCAGCTGAGAGACTCCCTTAGATATGATTTGAATTATCCAGCATTCCTTTGACAGCAGCGAGGTGCAGGCTTGAAAGTAGCTAATTACACATCCTTGGGATTAGAGGATTTGTATGTGCAATTAAATTGCCTTTTAGCTCCCTCAGAGTTCAGCCTGTTTGCTTCAGTTTTGATTTGTAAATGGACCATCCCTGACAAGGCTCATGTGCAGTTTTCTTAGCCTAATTTATAGTTAGTTGCCCAGCATCGTTGGGGACTGACAGAGAAATTAATTGGTGTTCAGGCAGTGAATGTTTCATTTCTTGCAATGGTTAGTGCAGCATTCAAAAGAGTCCATGTCATTTTATTTATAACCAAGTGTTTTAAGTATTCTTTCAAAGAGGTAACAAACCTAGTGATGAAGAGTATGACAATTTTTTAAATTTCATTTGAAGCTCTCTTTTTTTATTTAAGAAAATGTGATCTTGAGCAAAGTTCATGCGTCTTGAGAATTTTTTCTGGAGTTTCAGTATATAATACTCTGTCTTGGGGAAGAAAACTATGGGATTAGACCAGATTTTTTTACTGTATAACCTCCAGTTTTAAAAAGTTAGAGCAAATATAGCAGGTGTTCTTTAAAGAAATAGCTGTTTCTTGTTTAAATGAGGGGAAAATTATTAATTTCTCTCCCCTGTGAAATTTTCATAATTAAGTCAAGTGACCTGAGGAGTAAGAGTCTTAGTTATTTAACTCCAGTCTCAAGTAAGGTAAAGATTTCCCGTGGAGATCTTTTGTATTTCTGTTAAGCTGAAACTTCCTCTGGATTTCAGGTCCTTTCCTATTCAGCAAACTTGTGCTTGTTTGACTTGCATAGTTTCAGCATGGATTATTTGAAGAGAAATATCACACGTGCTAAATACCTGTTAAAGACTGTAAGAAGTCCTGCTCAATCTGAAATAGCAAATTTTTAGAATTGGCTTTTCTCTGCTTCCAGATGGAATGAGGGAAGAGGAGATAAAAATATCTTCTTTCTGTTTTATTTCTTTGTCTTGCCTAATGGGCCACACAGATTTCTAAACCAATTTTGCAGATGTTAAGTTTAAAGAAAATTACACATTCAGAGTGTTCTTGAGTGTTATAATTGATAGCAAGCATTGTGAGTCATTTATTGTTTGCAAAGGCACTGACACATTTATTAATGCCACATTTTACTAATGATTTCAGAAAGGATAAGTTAATAGGTCTGAGTTAAGGCCCACAGATACTATCAACTCATTTAGTTTTGTAATATTGAATTAAGTGTGCTTGTGCAGTATTCAATGCCCTGATCTGGCTCTGATAGAATATTCACACACAAGCTTAATTTGGGATGTTTTGGGGAGGCTTCATCCTCTTCACACATTTGTGATTGCTGCTTTTGCTGTGGGACATCCCGCAGTCATAATTGCAAGAATGTTCATTAAGCATATTTCATTAGTATATAATAAGCACCATAAATACAGTGACCTTTGAGATAATTCACTTACATGTCTTGATTCATTACTACATTTCACACTTGTTTATTCTTCAGGCATGAAAATGCATGAATTTCTGAGCTCCCAATACCTCACAAATGTATCGTGTGTTTCATGATAACCCATAAGGGATTTTATAAAGAATTGTCTGCTCTCACTGCTTTAAAAATCAGAAACGACAGAAAGAGGGGGAATTAGGCTTCAATTAGCATAGCTGTGAGTATCCAACACTATTTCCTAATGAATTTAAATGTAAATATGTAAGCATTCCTTACAGACAAATAAATTCATGAGTCACAGAGTCACTTAGGTCAGAAAGGCCAACCATGAACCCAGCAGGGGCAGGTCCACCACTGAAACCACATCCCTCCCCCAGCAGTCATTGTTGTATGAAATAATGCTGTTTAACTAGGCAGGTACTGGTGTATATTCATATTCTTGTGTATATTTAAGGAAAAAAAAGCCCAAATTGAAAAAAAAATCAAGAATATTTATAGTACTTACTTTATTACTTATAAAATAACCCTTGTGGTGTGATCCTTTCAATTTAAATCATCTTCAAAGACTGTGCAAAGCTGCTTCAGTTTCCTTTGGCTTCCTTTGTACACAACGTACAAAATCTAAGGTCTTCTGAAAACTTGGAGGTGAAGTTACTTTGGCTATGGGAAATAATTTTATTGTACTATTTAATTATTTTTGTTTATTGGTGAGGGTTAGCAGTGATCTATAAGAGCTGAAGAACAAAGCCTGTCCAAGAGAGTGTTATATGTGTACAGTGCATTTAGAGTGAACATTCAGTTGTGATGGGGTTGTTTCTACCCATGAGCAATACTTAGTTTCTTCCTCTTAAAAATGAAATCATGGTGGAATAAACCTGAGGGGAATATTGTTCAGTTTGCTATTGTAATGGCTGGAGTTACAAAATGAAGCTTCCATTTTCATGCCTCTTTGTGTTATACTTGCATGTGCCCAAAGCAGTGAAATGTTTCAGGCAGAAGAACATGAAGCCTTTTTATTTCCTCTACACCAACAATTTGAATAACTTCCAAACTACTGATTGATAGCAGATCTCATTTTATTAAGTCTCCGTTTTGACTTTTCCTGATGGAACAATTATCCTTCTGATGCTGCAATTCTGCAGCCACTTCTAATGCACACTTTGATTCAATTTGTCTGGAATAGAAGGGTGGCTGTGTTGGTTTTGAAAGTTTTAATTTTATTTATTTATTTATTTTAAATTTATTTACTTATATTCCAACTGTCCCTGCAGTTTGTACTGACGAGCTCTGTGAGGAGCTTCAGCTCACAGAGTCCTTTGAAATAATCCCTGGGAATTGTGCTTTCCCTCTCTTCATCAGGAGCTTTGGTGAGCAAGCAAGTGGAGTTTAACCAGGTTTTGTCTGAAATGCAATAAAACTCACCTAGAGGAGCAGGATCAAGCAGCTAAAGGAGCTACAAGAGAGTTGGGGAGGGACTTGTGACAAGGGAGGGAGTGACAGGACTGGGAATGGCTTCAAACTGACAGAGGGCAGGGTTAGCTCAGAGATGTGGAAGAAATTCCTCCCTGTGAGGAGGTGGCACAGCTTGCCCAGAGAAGCTGGGGATGCTCCTGGATCCCTGGAAGTGTCCCAGGCCAGGTTGGATGGGGCTCTGGGCTAGTGGAAGGTGTCCCTTGGCCATGGCAGGGGGTTTGCAAGGGGATGGTCTTTGGGGATGCCTTCCACCCAACCCATTCAGGGATTCCATATTTTTAAGGACACCTTCCATCTGTTCCCTGCTTTAAATGTGTGTAGCTCCTGGATATCTCTTGGAGTTGAACCTGTGCTGCTGAGGGAGCAATCACAGGAACAAGAATTAAGGCCATGTGGTTGCTGCTTATCTAGGGAGGGGTGTGTGTTTGTCTCTTTTAATGGAATATATTGCTAAAGTGGTAAGAGGCAGCATTCTCCTGTACCACAGATGGGAAAAACCCAGGATGACAAAAATGAGATACAGAGGCACAGAACCCACAGATGATTGGGATACTCCAGTGCTGAATCTCTGTTATTTAATCTTTGTTTATTAATCTCTATTTTAGATGGAAATACAGTGCAAAATAAGTTATTGGATTTATGAACTTTCATATCCCTCTATATTTTCCTCCTCAAAAAATGGAAAAACCTGGTCAGTCACTGAAACACGGAGCTTTCTTGCTTGGGGTTCCCCCACTAAAGCAGCCTTGCCCTTCTTTGATTGTTCCTTCCTGCATGAAAAAAAATCATCACATGGAGCCCTTGGAGGCTTCTTGTGGCCGCACAAAGAGAAGTAATTACCAGGTTTATGATAAGCCCTTCCAGTGTTAATAACTTGTAGGAAATGCAGATGAAGTTTTGACTCACAGGATCAGATCTTGACACAGAAATAGCTTTGGATTGGCCTTTAACCTGCTGCAGTTGTCTGTCCCCTTGGGTCTGGCCCAAGGTTGGTGACTAAAGCAGTGACTCCCCTTTTAGAGGAATAGCAGCCTCTTCTCATCAGCTGTGATTTCAGAGATATTCCAGTAATAGCTTTTTGTTGGAGGCTGTTGGACTTTTTTCATGCAGCTTTACCTATGATGAAGTCTGAATTTTCAATAAATAATCACTAAAATGATGTTCCTTCTGTCTTTCCTTACACTGCTGATTCATCCCCCTATTTGATAAGAGTCTGGGTATGAATCACAGCCAGCAAACTGCTGGGAGCTGTGACTGACTGAGAAGAGCTGCCCTAGCCTAGAGTTTCCTCAAGCAAGAAGAGAATTTTCCATCCCAATCAAGGGGGAAGAGAAATAAATACCAGTGAGTTGATAAGTTGTCATTTGTAAAGGAAGACTGGAGAGCAAATAGCATTTACAAAAAATCAGCTTCTTTCACTCTATTGGGCTACATCATATTTTTTCTAGGATTTTGTCCTTTGCGAAGGAAAATGCTGACTTTTTCTTGGTTTTCCAAAGTCTGTGTTCTTGGATGAACTTGCTGTGTGTTCTCTCACAAGAGCAGGTTTTAGTGCTTCAGAACAAAGCCTTTTGCTATCTCTGTACTGCTGGTAATGGTGTTTACCAGCTGCAAGTGATTTAGAAGTCTGGAGTTGTTGTTTTGGATTTGAATTCTTTCCATCAGAAGTTTTTATCCCTCAAACCTATTCCTATGCTAATATATAATCTATCAACACACAAATAATGCAGTATTTTCCGCGTGCCATAATTATTTAAGTTTCTATCTATGTTTTATGGTTGATGGAAAACTGGCAGAGCTGGGTCTGGCATAGCAAGACTGGTTCAAACGATTATCAGTTTGCATGTTTGACATTCTTGGCCTGCTAAGTGTTGTATTTTACACTTAATGCTTCAAGATTACCATGATAGATTAGCTTGCTTAGATGAATGTTTTTATAATTTATGCTCTTATTAACTGTTTCTGTTGATCCTAGAAAATGTGTCTTTTTTTTTCCTTGATGGATGTCACATCACGGGAATACAGCTTGTAAATCAAGTGCTGCTTTATGCTGTGGTGATGCTGTTTAGAATCTATTTCAGATGAAAAGCACTGAGATAGATGGAAAAACCATCAGGAAATGCAGAATGTCCTTCTGCTGTCTTGTGGTGTAAATTCACCTGCTTTTCAAGCTCTCTTACTCTGCTGTTATCCATAAACATGATTAAATTTCCTGAGGATGAAAGGAAGGAGCCTGGCAAGACCAAGAGGAGTCAGAGTTTAAGAACTACCCAGAGCTCACACATCCTTCTGCTCAACACCAGGATGGGTGAAAGTCCAGACAGGAACAAGCCAGGCTGTGCAAGGGAGTACAGAGCTTGGATTTGACTGGATTTAAAGCTGTCTGTGATCACACACATCTGTGCTTTTATTCATATTTGTATGCAGAATCTGGGACTTGGGATGCTATTTAGGATACCACAGGCAAGAGCAAATTCTGAAGCATTTATACACAGACATTATGCAACATCTGTGTTTCTTTTTCAATCCACATTCTGGACTATAGTGTCCCTTGAAAAGCAGCTGGAGATGTGAAAGAATTTTGGATGGTATTTCCTTCAGATTTTTCTCCTGTATACTCTGGATTCCTCAGTTTCTTCTTGTGCCAGTGGTTTCTCTCATTACAGTCAAGTTATGTAATCATAGCATGGAGACACACATATAAAATAACTGCATGTATGGTTTGGAAACCCAAAGGCTGTGCTCAAATATGGTCACTAAAACTTCAGTTCTCCTCCACTCCAAAAGGTCCCCAAGCCTTTATAACCATCTGTATAAATAACTGGGTTTTGTGTTGATTTTTCAGAGATAACCTTTGGCTCTTTTTGCACCTGCTCTGAGCTGGTTAAACGTGAGGCAGATCCAATTTAAACCATATATTTAACTGTATTATCACATTATTGTACCTGGGATTGTAAGCCAAGGCTCTCAGCTTTGAACTTGAGCTGGCTGAGGCAGATGTGGCTCTGAGCATCAGCTGAATATGGAACACAAACACTGATAGCACAAATCCCACCCTGTGGGGCCTGGGATCGCTCTGTACCCTTCTGAGTGCCAAACACATCAAGTTTTTATGTTCTTCAAATAATCATTTTTTCCCAGGCCTGATTCCAGCCTTCACCTCAAAGAGAATATATTGCTCAATACCAGTTAAATTGCAGTTCTGAGGGTGGAATAGAGTAGGAAACATTGGCTGCTGTGGGGATCTTTCGAAATGGACTCAGTGAGTGATTGAGTAATTACTGTTCTGCACTGATTATTCCTGAGCTATTAATATGCTTGGAAAAAGACAACTCCACAGATTGCAGCTTCTTCATGGGAAAACCTCTGCCATGTAGCTCATGGTTGGAAGAGAGTGGTAGGAGTCTGTGCCTCCCCTTGTTATGTGCATTAAATACTAAATTACACGTCTAAAAATTGTCACTTGCACCTGGAGAGGCTACATTAGTAATTCATTAATAGCCAGGCTAATTTTAATTATTCTCTCCCGTGCAGAAATAGATCTTAATTTAGATTAATAGCAGACCTCTCTGGGGCATTGTGAAAATAACCTAGGCAAATAGTTTCCGTGAATATACATATGTATATTAGTTTAGGTGTGATTTTTTTTTTTTTAGCTAAAAATAGGTTTTGATGCCAATATCTTCTTTAGACTAAGCAACTAAAGATCATTGTTATGAGGTTAGGTCCTTATAAAGAGCAGATAAATCCTCCACCAAGCAGTGTGTGGGCAGGTGTTTGTAAGCTGCTTTTTCAGACATCACCATGAGGTGTTTTGTGTGGTGCTGTTTTCTTTGCTCTCTCCATCCTCTCTGCCCTCTCCTCTCCATTCTCCTAAACAGTAATTAATGCCTAGGATCAGCATGGTGGCTGCTGCCATGAGAATACACTGCAGGAAGAACAAAAGGATGACGTGAGCTTTGAAAAGGAGCCAGATAGTGAAAAATGATTACAGCCTGCTTAATTACAGGCTTTTTCAGAGCAGCATGTTTAGTTTTGCATCACCTCAAAAACTAATAACTTCATGGCTTTTTAAAACCAAGACAGCAAAAAGAAGTCTGATGGCCACTTGTGAAAAGGACAGTTTTTGTTTTTAGTGTAGCGTGTGGAAAAGTTTAGGCTGAAGAACAGCTTTAAATAAATGATGGAACAAAGAGAAACAAATATCAGCTAAAAATACAGAAAATGTGATTCACCATTTCCCCTCAGCTGGAGCTGTTTGCTGCAGGCACAGTGGGTACCTTGGGTTTTGGGGAGGGACAGCAGCGTCACCTACACCTGTGGTCCTCCAAAGGTTTCTGTCCTCCTCAGAGGTCTGTGCCACCTCAGAGGTTTGGGCCACCCCACATCCCTCTGGTGCTCAGGTTTAGGCAGGGTTGGCACTGGTGCCAGTGCTGCCTGAGCAGGGCTGGCAGAGGGGGCTGCCAGGGGAGGTGACAGCAGCTTTCCCACTGCTTTTCAGGGATGCTCAGCTGCCCTGTGCACAGAGAGCCTGTGTGGAGTGTGAGCAGCCAGAGCTCCTGCTCAGGCTTTTTCTGCTCCTTTCCTGGTCATGCCTGTGTTGGGAGCAGCTCCCATCCCTCCCCTGCTGCCCTAGTGCCTCTCAGCTCATTGTCTCCCCAGAAATAACCTGTCCTTCAGACTTGGAGGTGGAGCAGGGATGAGCTCTTAATCAGACACTCTTCCAAACTGCTTGTCTTCATCCCACCCAAGAGACAGCCAGTACATGGATTAAACTTGGTAGGAGATTTGCTTTCCATGTTAGAAACGCGAAAGAGGCAAAAAAAGTGCAGTTTTTCAAGTGTAACAGTTCCGAGGTAGAGCTGTTCTGCTCTGCCAGACTGGGGGTTTTAACTGCTGCTTGTTGAGCTTGTCCAACCTGATCTTCTTGGGGTGGGCTCTGGGACATTGACACAACTCCCCTGGCTCCAAGTCCACCATCAAAGCCATGAGCTGGCAATTTCTGTGCTTCCCTGGTGGAGCAGGTGTCAGCCTGATGATTCTGAACCCATACTGGGAACACACAAACCCCAGTGGGTCTGCATTTGATTTATCCTGGATTAGGCAGAACTGATCAACCTAAACATGTCTTGAGAAATAGCCTGGGGTTTAATTTCAAAATGAGTTGTTGATCTGGAACATTCCTGTCCTTTTAACAACAAATCTTCAGCCTTATCCTTATCTGAAGATGGGGTTTTACAAGTTTTCTGTTTGTTAATGCTTGAATCCTAAGGTAACATGAATCTTCTCTTTAAACAAACAAACAAAAAAAGTTATCTGAGAGTTGATAGGGTCTTTATTTGGATACCTGTTATAATTGAAGAATTTTTTCCTGTTTAAGATGAGGATCTGAAGAGCAATTTACTGAAAGGTTGGATGAGTATGGAGGCAGTTTTATTTGAGCATAATCAGTTCTCTCAAGGCTTTTTGGGGAAGGTTCCTGTTAAGAAGGTTTCTAGGAAAAGAGAGAATATGTAAAATTTCAGGTATTTTATGATAAAGAATAGGGGGGGTAACTTAACCAAGTATCTCAGTGTTGCTTCTTAAACATAATGATGAAAATAAGACAATTGCAGCATTTATCCTGTGTCTCTGGTGCATATTTTCAATTTAAACATTGTTTCCAGTAGCTCTGCACCTTGTTATCTGCTTTTGTCAGCATCACACGTGTTTTCATGAACCCTTGTAGTGAATGTGCAAAATCTCTTTTTACTTGGGTGTACTTTAGGTGAATGTCATTACAGTAGTAAGGCACTTTGTCACTGCTTCTAAAAAAGCAGGTTGATTTACATGCTTATTTTTATAATACTGAGAGGAAAAAGTAGTTAAATACCTCTGTTTTGTATGCAAGAAGGGAATACTTTGTATGCCTCACTGCTGTCATGTGAAAGTCCCTAAATTGCTTTTGGCAAGTAGATAACTTAGAAATTGCTTTAGTGACAGAAGTGTTTTCAAAATAAACTTGGAAAGTGAGAATATGAAACCTGTAATTATGTAATGGAAGACTGAAATGGTTTTTAAAAGCAAGCTGGAAGGTAAACACTGGAGTTGCTGCAGTTATCAGACCTCTCCACACGCTGTGGACTGTGAACACACAGGACACGATTTTCCAGATTAGTCACAGAATATTGGGGTGAGGCACTGGGGTCACAGAAACATGGAAAATAGGTTTGCTCTGCAGGTAGTAGCATTTGCAGAGGCAGAAAATTTCTTGAAGGATTTAGTGATTTCTTCCTGAATTTTTTTTTTCTTCTATATTTTTGAAGTTATTTGGCTCCCCACTGTGTTTCAGCCAGGGACAGGGGTGTGTGCCCAATGCCTTGTTGTCCACAAGTGTTTTACTGGAGCTAAAAACCCCACTGAAAGCTTGGCCTTGGCCTGGGACAAGCATTGGCTGCTGCTTCACTTGTGTCAGACCCGTGTTCTTCTCCAGGGCTGGCTGGTGGTAGAGTTGGATTAGGTCACAGAAGATCCAAGGTCTGCCAGACTTTAATGCTGCCTTGTTTTTTGTGACTGTGGCTCACTGGTGTGCATTGTCACTGCAGAGATGAGAATTTGCCTGTTCATTAGTGAGAAATGTTTGTTACTGTAATAACCTGTATAAATAACCTGTCACCTCTGAGAACTAGAATCCTTGGAAAGCTCTGGCAAGAAAAGTAATCAGAAGTGGGACAAATTTGGTGGATACTGTTCTTCTTAATCTCCACTGGGATTTGAGGGTTTTTTTTGAAGTCACTAATGTCACTCCTGACTGTGACTGAGACTAGATGGACTTGACCTCCTTGTTACTGCCATCTCAAAAAGCCTCCATCAAGGTGAGGAAGGAAAATACCTGTCCTGGCTGCCCAGCACGAGGTTTGTGTTCACTTGTGCCCATTTCTGTGGGCAGCTGGATACACCCTGACAGCTTCAGGTCACAGGGCCTGAGTGGCTGCAGGGAAGTGGCTCTTGCACATGTGCTTGCAATAGGAAATATTTCAATTAGAAATTTAAATTATTAGAAATTATTTAAATTAGCTGTTAGAAAGCTGAGTAAATAGTTTTTAGGGGGATACTTGGTGACTCTGTAGTGAATTGTGTTCCTGAGGAGAATCGTAAGGATTTTTGGCCTGTGAAAAACATTTATTTCTTTATTTCTAAAGGGAGCTGCTTCAGCTGGAGGTGGGTTAGCTGTCAGTGGTTGCAGCATTGCAACACCCAGAATAAAATGTGCATGAGACAGAACATAAAGAACCTTGTTAATCTGTTTTCTAGTCCCATCCAGGGTAAGGCTGGCATTGTTTCCTATCTCTGCACCAATGCCAGAAGAATCCTTTCTTCCAGTTACAGTGAACAGCCCTGAGATGGGGCTTCCATGCCTCCTATGATATGAAGGGTCCCTTTTGGTATTGAAGTAACTTCTGCCTTAAAAAGCAGCTGGGAATTGGCTGTTCTTCCTCAAGGTATCCTCAAGGAAGCAGCATGGGACACTGATGGTGATGGCTGAAAGAAGAATGTCTGATTTTAAAGTAACTCAAAGCAAGGATTCCAATGGGTTTTAATTTTTAACTGAAATTTGACTTTTCTATTCTTTTTGGCTGAAAGGAAAGCGGGAAACCAAACAAGCACATCTCAATAGATCCTTCATCTTACAATTATTATGGCCTTAAATAATAGCTGCTCTTAGCTGGGAGAAGCTGGTGTAGGTGCCAAGAGAAACAGTCCCACCTTCCCTGGCAGCCCTTGGACGTTCCTGTTGCCTCCTCCCCTGTGCCAGGGCGAGGGTGTCTGCACTGAGCACTGCCATGGGCTGAGGAGCTGACACCAGGTAACAGCAATCCAGCAGGAATTGCTGGGGTTTTGTGTTTTGGTCTTTCCTCAGTTGAGTTAGCCCCTCTCATTTCCCACCTGGCTCTCTGTGAGGTGAGGGGAACGACACAGGGCAGGAGCAAGCAGGACCTGGTCCGTGGGCCATGGTTGTGCTAACCCAGGTGATGGGGGAAGGAAGAATTCAAGGCGTAGTTCTGGTTTAACATGAGACATTTGAAGTCTCGTGTTCTGCAGGACCCATAGGCAAACGGCTGTGGTGTGTTATTGTTTTTCCAGATTTATCACCTCTCTGCCTTCATAATGCTCCACAAATGCACATTATTGTGGCATGAAATAGACTTTAACATCCCATTTCTGTGTTGGTGGTGCAGATCTTCTCATACTGCAGGCACAGTGAAGCAACTCTGTTTTATAGAAGCCTTTTTTCCAGTGGTTTTCCTCCGGTTTTATTTGAGTGTATAAATCTCTGTAAAATGACTGTGTTTAATGCTTCTCCAGTGGAATTGGTGTGCTAGTTTTAACTGCAAGTGTGTACAGAGGTCATCTACGGATCTGGATTTAGTCAAGCAAAGATTATTGCTATCCCTGTAGCTGTTTTCTCCTTGCTTAAAAAGAAAACAAAGTTAATTGCACATGAATGGGTGTAGAAAAGCAAAGGAAAATTTTCTGATAGGCCTTGTATGTGTGTTGGATGAAGTTTCCTTCCTTGTGCAACTCCACTGATGGATCCAATTTTTTTTTTAACATGAAATGAACTTGTACAGGCACATAGTTATTTATCATTAACAATTTAGAAGCTTTAAAGACTCTTGTCTATCTGTTGTCCATTTGAATTAAGGATCCTTTTCATAAAAAACTGTGGTCTTCAATAGACTGTGACTCAATTTGCCTGTGTAGCTGAAACGAGGACAAAAATGTTTTTTTAACACATTTAGGATGAAAAGAGCATACCTGGTGTCGTTCTGGGGGTCCCAAAGAGATGCTGATGGTCTCTTTACAGCCACAATCCTCCCTGAAATGGGGGCAACTTCCAGTGCTGCCTCCTGCAGAAAATCTGCCCAGTACTCACACAATTAATTGTTGGAAACACTTAGGTGGATAAATGCAACAAAAATCAAAACATGGAATAAGCCTTCCCCAAGTTTTAGACCTTGTGTGAATTTTATGGTCTTTTAATTAAAAATGGACTTGTAAAAATTTATCTTAATTGCGCTGGAAGAACATCTTTCACAGCAGATGTTCAATAAAATGCAAGTTGGGCTTTCAGCATCTCTGTTTCTAGTTGTGATGTCTTAGTTGTGAGAAGTTGTCATCGGTCTGAATACATCATTTTTGGAGCCACCTGCTGTTCCTTTCCTCTTCCCCCTCCCCTTTTCCTTTTGAGGTTGATACTGAAAAGCATTAAACCTGAGGGCAGCCTCCTTTCCACCAAACCTGCTTCTCACCCTGTGCTCCCCTGCTAATTTTATTTTATTAGCCCCCTTCTCACCCTGGCAGCAGAGGCAGTGACGGAGCAGCCAGGGCACTTTTCCAAACCCTGGGATTTTACAAGCAGCACACAGTGGAAACATTTACAAATCACTTCCAAGATACAAATACATATATGTGCACTGGGTGTACATATCCAAATGTAAATATTCAGATCTGCTCATTGGGTTCTCAATTCTCTACCCAGTTAAAGTTTTATATTCGGGTGTCCATGGAGAACTTTTTGCTTTCTTTGGTCGAGATGACAGAAGGGTTTTAGAGGGAGGAAAAGAGTTATTTTCTTATCTTGATGTTCCCTGAGGCTTATCTGGAATCCTGGAGCATCCACGTACTGGGTGCTGATAAGGAGAGAGCTGGCAGCTCCACCAGGTCTGATGTTTAGTCATCTGTACGAAGGGATGGGCTGCTGCAGATTTGAGGGTTTGATGTGGCCACTGGGCTTTTTTCACCTCTGAACAAGACTCTTTCTTTCTCTTCCTTCCTCTCCCTTTCCTTCCTCTCCCTTTCCTTCCTCTCCCTTTCCTTCCTCTCCCTTTCCTTCCTCTCCCTTTCCTTCCTCTCCCTTTCCTTCCTCTCCCTTTCCTTCCTCTCCCTTTCCTTCCTCTCCCTTTCCTTCCTCTCCCTTTCCTTCCTTTCCTTTTTTTTTGTAGATCTTATCTTTTTTTAGGGATTTGGGTTCTCTGAAGCCCATCTCTTGCTAGGTGGAAAGCTGGAGCAGCTCTCAGCTTCTTCAGAACAGGAGGCAGAACAGTGACAGTCGTGAGGAAAGCTGAAGCTTTGACCTCCCCAACTGGAAAGCTACACTGTGTTTCTCTCTGTGAGTTGAAGAAATCTGTTTAGTTTAAAACAGAGTTTTTACTGCTTGTAGTATTTGTTATATTTTTTTTCCTAAATTATGACTTGTTGACTTGTAGGCAAAATTCGCTTTGGGTGCTTAATATCTGGTCTGATTGTTTTGAGAAATGTTATTTTTCAGTGTCTAAGTTCTATGTCTGACAAAAGACAGCGATCAAAACCTGTGTTTGAAGAAAACCCAGGCATTGAGAAGCTTCAGCATTGGTGGTTTGCCTCTAGATTGGAATTAAATGGATTTTTATAAAGGCAAACCTCTCATCAAGTACTGCAACCAGAAAGTCACAGCTTTATAAATGTCTGGGTGTGATTTTTATTCATAGGTTTATTCCCATTCCTAAGACTTGGTGTGAGAAAAAGTCTTCACCTCAAGTATCCGGTAAATCCCTTAGATTTTAATCATCTACTGAGGAATGTCTTGTCAAATGACATTGAATCTTCAAATGTAATGGTTTAATGATGTTTTTCTTCATTATCAACACTATTTTTTCTTCTTTACTGTATCTGAGAAGTGATGTCTGCAGTTCCAAGGGCAAGGGCACCTTGCCAAAATTAGCAGATATGCCAAGATTGTATTGGAGCCCTTCACTATGTGAAATTATTAAACCCAATTGCCTGAAAAAACATTTGGTATCAGTGGAGCTACAAAGCATGAAAAGGTCCAGACTGGACCTTTGGGAGGAAGTGTTACCCGTGCTTGGTCAAACACATCTGCACCTTTTCTTCCTCTTGACTGAATCAGGGCCTTCTCTCCTCCTCGGGAAGAGGACAGTGCTCCCTCCTTCCCTCTGGACCTTTCTGAGCAGCACAGAAAGGCCACACCTGGCTCTGGAGCCAGGGCAGTTTGTGGCATTCCCGTCTGTCTTGGGTTGCAGTGGAAGATGTAACCACAAGTATTTATTCCATCACCAGCGGTTAAACCAGCTGGGGCAGGGCTCTTTATCCCTTCCAGGACCCAGCCTCCCTCCAGGGGATCTCTGCTGTCCATGGGCAGCTGTTAAACCCAGCTGGGGCAGGGTTCTTTATCCCTTCCAGGACCCATCCTCCCTGCAGGGGATCTCTGCTGTCCATGCCCAGCTGTTAAACCAGCTGGGGCAGGGTTCTTTATCCCTTCCAGGACCCATCCTCCCTCCAGGGATCTCTGCTGTCCATGGGCCATCCAGGCTCACTCAGGGCTGATCCAATTCCATCATCCATGGGAGATGCTGCACCCAGGGGAGGAGCCCAGCATTTGACCCATCTCACCACAGAAGTAAGGAGATATTAAGATTTTAGGGAGCAATTAAGAAACAGCTTCCTGTTGAATTAATTTATGTATGAGTAGCATACAGTCATTCATGGCACAGTGCCTGAGTACACCATGTTCTTAAATAACATTTCTCATCTCTGACTTTGCTAGTTTGACACAAAGGAGTAAAATATTTTGGGTTTTATCAGATTAAATTCTCAACAAATAAATTCTCAGCTAATTTCCTTAGCTGGTTTCTGTTCTTCCTGTTAGGCTCTGCTGCCTAACACAAAAATTGGTGCCTCTGATGGGGAAATCAGTCAAGCCTTATGAGTGGGCCATGCTCACCACTGCATCTTCCTTCACTGAACCTCCTTTTTTGTCTTGAATTCAAGCAAAAATTCCACACAGGAGCTGTTAAACTGTGGAGGGAAATTTGGTCTCAGCCAGGAATGGTTGTCTGGGCTAACACAGCTGTTTTCAAAAGTTACAGCAAGTTTTGTTTTTGTGTAAATTTTTTTTGAAAGGCTGAATTATAGCTAGACATCCCTTGAGGTTAGGCTACCGTAACAAAGAGCAGAGGGTGCTATCACACAGTGGCAGCTAACAGGAGACACATCTACTGGAAACACTAACAAAAACATGCCTAATAATACTAGAAACCACAATATTTTATTGTAATTCACCTGATTTTAAAGCCCATCTATTCAAAACAAAAGCAAATCACCACTTGTGAATAAAGCAAGTCTTCAAATGTCCTTTTCAGATCTTCCTCTTTTGAACATAGCATCACTCAAATACTTGAACAGAGCGTTTCAAACTTCAGTCCCTTGTGCTTTCATGCAGCTCCTATCTTTGATCTCTGCCAAACCATCCTGATTGTTACTGGTGATGTTTCAAGGTATTTTTTACCCAGTTCTTCAGGGAATTTTTAATCTGATAAGAAAGCTAAAATATACTTTGGCGTCTCTTAAAACTCCAGGGATTTTCTTTTGTTTTCCTCTCGTTCCTCTGCTGAGTCATCATGTTTGTGGGAATCGTACATCACTCTGGAAATGGTATAATTTATTTAGAAATGCTGACTGCCACACTTTATCTGCTAAACTAAGCAAGTCCTAAACTGGCCTTGATCAATGTGCTTCAGTCAAGGGTGCTGGAAATTCACTGGCTCTGACCTTCCCTGCACTTTTAAGAGCCTTAAATGACAGGGAAGGTCAATGGCAATTACAGCATTTAAGAAACTCATGGAGAGTGAGGCAGCTAAATAACTACCAGGATTTACAGCAAGCCTGATTTATTTCCTTTTTTTTTTTTTTTTGCAGTATTCATATTATCACTGTGTAACAACAATTCTTTCATTTGTGGTGAATGAATAAGGTAGATCTAGAAGCAGTGAGTTCAAATCAAGAAAATCTTCCTTCTAAAAAGAATAGGTTTTTAGGCTGACTGGGGGATGTTAATGAAAAACTAAAGAATGTTGTTAATAATTGCCTGGTCATTCCAGATCTGTTACAAGTTCCACACAGGTTGTTATACCAGTCCCTCTGTATTGGACCAGCCTAATAAAATCTAATCCTGTTTTCTCAATCTCAAACCCTCCCATTTTGGCCAGTGAGAGATGTTTGAAGGTGCAGTACATGCACACATATTTATAAACATTCCTGCAATGTCTGACAGCACTGGATGATGTTTTTTTTTAATCTGTGTCCAATCTGAGGTGCTTTTAAAAGTTCTGATGATACAGAATGTGCCTTTTGTGTGGCCTGTTCCTGCACTCTCAGGGTTTGTCATGAAGGACCGGCAAACCCATGAATTTTGTTGTCTCCCAAGGTACATGAGATGCTCTCAGAATTCAAAATCCTGTTGGTTTTCAGCATGAAGCAGAAGTGATTTTCTTTTGCTCACTGTTGCTTATTGCTTTGCTCATTGGTGTGGGTTGTTCTGGGGGGTTCCTCAAGGGCACCACATAGAGAACAGTTGATGGGACAAAATTATTCCCAATTTTTTAACTGATATTTCCAAAGACTCAAACTGCCTGACCAAGCTGTTTGCATTTTAACCTTATAATGTGAACACTTCCAAGCTACTGAATCCAGTGCAGCATGACAGAAATAAAATTAAACCTCGATTCAACAGCTGGAATAATTTTGTCTCCAGCCTTTTAATTAAAGATCACTTCCTACATTTTTCCTTCACTATGCTGTGTGTCTGCCACATGCTTCTTGGGTGTAAATATTGTGCAGGACTGTGCATCTTGCAGAATTTCAGTCAGAATTTCTGTGGTCAGACTTTTGTGTGAAAACCCTTTTTGTGCGTCCCAGGAGGAATTGGAAAGCATATATGGAGTTTTATATATATATATATATATATATATAAAGTATATATGTATTTGGACACAGTTGTACAGGATTTCCTGCTTTTACAGGGGTCCATCATGATGGTTGTTTTTTTGCCAGGTCGCTGGGATGTTAACTAAAAATTTACATTTTCATCAGAAGTGTTAATGACTGTGTGTGCCTGACCCCCAGAGGTGTTTAAATGCAGTTTTTAAATGCAGTTTTTAAATGCAGTTTTTAAATGCAGTTTTTAAATGCAGTTTTTAAATGCAGTTTTTAAATGCAGTTTTTAATGCAGTTTTTAATGCAGTGGCATTTGGGTGTGTGGGGCATTATCTGTGCCCTGGGCTGGCATTTTGTGGTGCTCCCCAGCAATGGCAAACTAAGAGAATCATGATCTGCCCCTCTCTGGCTCCCAAAATGCAGCAGCTTTTGCAGCCTGGTGTTCTCCAAGATGCTTTTGTTCCCTTCGTCAGCTGAATATTCATTTCTGCATCAAATTGCACATTTGTTGAGCAAAATGAGGGCTGAAGCTTTTCAGTGCTTAGATGGAGATGCAGAAATGAATCATAAATCACTTAAGGATTCTGGCTTTAAATCCCTTTATTGCAGTTGCTGGAAGAATGTGTATTTAGGCAGCCATCATCAATGCTTTCCAGCGTGGGCTGTGCTTGCTGCAGTGAAATTGTGAGCACCTGGATGAAGGAGAGTTGTAAGAAAAAAAGTTAAAAGTTATTTGGGGTTCACAGCAGGTGCTTCCCTTCTGCCTTGTCCAGGTTTACATTTGCAGTGGGACTTGCAGGAGGGAGCAGTTTATGGGTTGGGTTTACTTTTGTGGAGTGTGGGCATCACTGGGGGTCTGATACCCCCCAGTTCTGTGTTTCAGGACTTCCTGCACCTACTCAGGCTTACAGATCTACAAATGCTGTCATTTTCTCCTTTTTTTTCTGCAATACACTTGCATTTTTCTCATAACAAATGAGAAATCTTAGCATCTGCTCTGCTTGTCTGGGACTACAGTTCTTCTTCATGCATGTGTTTCACTTCACTGAGCTCTGAACATTATTTAAATTTGCATAGAAATAATTTTACTGGGGAAATAATTAACTGTAGTCTGGAATAAGTATGCATATGTATGAAAATATGCTGTTGCTGGGAGGACACGTTCTTTGTATGATAAATGCTCTGGGGGCTTTTTGAAAGGTGTGATGAAGAGGCAGAAGAATTATTCTGCTCTTATTTGCTTCTCCTATTTGTGCCCCAAATACATCTTTTCTTTTATGAAATTGCTGGTAGTGAGTTTTAATAAATCAATTTCATGGGGGCAGAATGCTGCCCAGAGGATGCTGGTTAATTTATGGAAATAAAAGCACTTGATGTGCTTTGGAAAGTTGTGGCTGGGAAGGGGTGCAGAAATGGAACCAGGTCACACAGTTACCTATGAACATCAAAAATATCTCAGTGAACCAAGAAAGCCACTAATGCAGAGCTTTGAACTCAATTATTTTATTTTAATTGGAAAAACCTGCAAGGCAGCTGGAGAAGGGGGTGAGCCTGGCAAATTCTTGATTGGCATCTCCATGTCTGGTGGGCAGAGTGGACAACTGCACCCAAAATAGTTTTGTCTCTGGTCTGTGAGGTTCACAATCACCCAGGTGATGAATTTTTAGAGTTTTTAGAGAGATTTCATGTGGAGGAGAGAAGTGAAAGCAAGAATTTAGGAGCTGTAGGAGCAAGGTTGTTTGCAGGAAATGAGTGCATGCAAAGGACATGCCATTTGAAGAGGAGAAACATAGGAAAGCATCATTAGTAATAAGAAAAAAAAAGAAAACAAAGAAAAAAGAAATGGTGTTTGGCTGGTGATTTTTTTTTTAAATTTATTTTAAATTATATGTCCTGTGAGAAAGACACAACTTAATCCCAAAGTGATTTTCTTCTGTTCCATCCCAGTTTGTCTTTTGGCCTGCAGGCTGTGTTGAGCTGACTGGTGTTGTGGGTTATTTGGTGTTTTTGAGCTTAGGTGTTTGTTACCTTTTGTGTACACTTTAAATGTTAGTGAGGGCATGGAGATTTTGGTGAGGGTCTCCTGAATCTCCCCTTGTTCTGCCTTGAGTAGCTGCATTTTGATTTCCTGTCTGGGAGGAACATTGTGGTGGTGGGAAGGAAAATGAAGCAAAGCCAGCAGGTTCTTAAAATGAGGTTGATCTGACTTAGACAAGAAAACTGTTTCAGGAGATCTGGAGTAGAAAGATTTAACTTCTGCTGCTTTATGCTGTAAGTCAGTAGCAAAGCCACAGGAAGATTGCAGAAATATTGCATCTTCATTTCCACGCGAAAGAAATCTTCACCACTGAAAGCTTGGAGAATAATACTGAATATGCTTCTCTGTTAATGATCTTTTAAAAAAACCCAGCATTGCAATTCACCAATGTTTTTGAGAAAAAAAACATTATTTTAACCTGTTAATAATCATGATTTAGCAAACATTTGTCTGTCCTCACCCTGAGTTATGTGTGGGTGTGGTGTGTCTCCTTTAACTTGGCTCATTAGAACCTTGCATCCCTTCCACACTCATCCATTCTAATGTAGGGAAGTGGGACTTGCACAGTTTAATTCACTGTGCTGGTCTTTTCTCCTGCTTGCCTGCCTTTTCCAGCCTCCTTGCCCCAGTCCTCCTCACACTTTCTGAAGCTATTTTATTTATTTCTTTTCTTTAGGCCTACTTTATGTCCCTGATGAGCTCTATGGTTAGTTCTTTTTGCCACCAAAAAATTTGCAGCAGGAGCCCGTTCTCTCTTAAACCTGCCAGTGTATCTACCATGTAAAAAGCAAAATATAAGTTAAAGGAAGCTCAGATTTTACTGAACTCCAGCAATTCCTACAATAAACCAAAATTCAACCAGCTTCGTTAGTGCTTCATTAACTTTACTGAACAGACTCAAAAGGAAATGAGCACCATACACAAGAGCTGAATACTGTTCCAAATGCTCCAGATTATTTTCTAACTGGAATTTCTCATGAGCTGTGTAAATTGGCCAACATCTGTGAGGATGCTAAAAAACGTTTCTGCTGCTGGAAAATGAGAATATTCTCCTTCTGCAACCTGCCTCGTTGCTTCTCCCTCTCTCTCACCCTGCTGAGCCTGCTGCCATCTGCTTGTAGGTTAGCACAGCTCAGATTCTCCAAAACTGCTGAACTTTGTCATAAATAGCAATTTTTAGAAGCAAGATGTTCTTAAGGATCTAAAGTATTATATATATATTTTTTTTTTAATTTTTTTTTTGGTGTATGTCTATTCCTTCCACCAGAGCTGTTGCACAGCTGAGACCTTTGCATATTTCTGGTTTTTCCTAGCTGTGCTTGCTGTGTATGATTGAGCTCTTTCAGTTGAAACAATAAATGTTTAGAAGGGAAATGTGGCCACGGGCTTTTTCCTCTTGTGTGGCCTTTTTGTGTCACTGAAAGGAAACACACACCACAAACTCCAAGGGGATGGACTTGGGCAGCAGTGCTGACGCTCAACAAATGTCTGTGCTGATCACAAGTTCACAGGGCTCAGGATTTTTGGAGATGAGTGTGGGGTTTCTTTGCAAATGCAGAACACAAGTGATAAGTGGCTCTTTGTCCTAGGCTGAATTTTGATGAAGAAAGAGGCTGTGGCTTTTTCACGGAAAGCCATAATGAATTCTTGATTTTATATTTTTAGATCACAAGGGGTAATTTCCTCGCCTCTCTCTTATGGCTCTTGTCAGAATTCATGTCGCTTAATCTCCTTGCTCTGCAATTAAAACTCACCTTCGTATTTACCACAGGCCAGGAGAGACTAATCTGAGCTCCTGCTAATTAGTGCTTTTTTAGTTCTTTGTGCTCCGTGCATGGCCAACAAAGGCCTAATATGGAATGTGCATATTTTATCTCCACAGTAAGCTAACAATCCAATAAATGAAAAGCCTTTTTCTTCTTTCCCCATAATTCCTATCTTGCCCTTCCCCCCATTATACAACCCGTGGATGTATTGAGCTAATAACACTAAGAATCAATTTATCTGTGCTGCTGTGGTAGCAGGGGTATTTCAGGGGTATTTCTGAGCAGAAAATGAGTTTGCAGGGTTTGAGTTTGAGTTTGATGTGCTGCCAGACCATGGCTCCTTCCAGGGCTGGGCTGAGCAGCCCAGGGCACCTGCAGGGACAGCAAGGGTGGCATCCACAGGGAATGCAGGAATTCTCTCTCCTCCACAGCCTCAGACACATCAACAGCATCAACAGCCTTGTGGCTGTGCAGAAATGTGTCCTTAAGGAAACTTCCTACAGGGAAAAATGTATTCCTTGAAGGGCTCCAGCCCTCGGAGCATCTCTGTGGCCTCCTCTGGGCTCAATCCAAGAGGTCCATGGCTTCTTGTGCTTGGAGCCCCAGATCAGTAAGGTGGGAACTTTTTGACCTGGATAAATCCCTCTTATTTTAAGCCTGTCCTGAGGAACTAAGACAGGCAAAAGTAAACAGTTGATAGTAACAGTAAACAGTAAAAGTAAAAAGTCAGTCGATGCAGTTGGAATACATTTAAAATTGTAACTTTATTACGTTTTAATGTGTGATTTTTGAACCTTATAGCAAAGCTGGCTGCTGAAGACTGTTAGATGTAAATCTAAACCATAGGTAGGCAGTTTTAAGGAGGAGGTGCAAGACCCCAGCTGTAATCCCACACAAGCAGCAGCAATGGCTTTCTGCCATTCACAGGGAGGAATTCCTGCTGTGGTTTTCTGCACTGTTGTTCATCTGTGCTCTGAAGTCCAACACAAGGGACAGTGGTGAGCACTCCAGTAGAAACTCCGCTTAATTTTTGGATTTCCCTTTCCTTTCCTGTCTGCTGTGAACACCCCAAACCCTCTCTTGTCATGGGTTTGGGTTTTCAGTGCCAGCAGAGGCTGAATTGTTTCTGGGGCTGACTCCAGCAGTGCCTTTAGGTCGTGCTTAGGGGCAGTGGCCAGTGCAGAGTCACAGGGGCTGCTAAATCCCAGATAAATCAGCCTTTGGGTTTTACTTGCCAGTAGCCAAAGAATAAAATCCTCCTCTTGCCCCTGTCTCACTGTCAGTTCCGTTCTGTGAGATGAAACAGGATCAAGAGCTGGACTTTGTCAAGCTGCACCTTGACAGAGATGTGTGCACGGGATTCCCAGTTTGGGGGAGGTCACCAGCCATCCCCTCCAGTAAAAATCCTCCTCAGCTGATGGGAGCTGAGCTGAAAGATGATGGAAAGATTCAAGATAGGCACAGTCCATTGCTTCAGGACAGATAAGCCTGAATGACAAAAAACATTGCTGAACAAGCTCAATATTTTAGAGTAAAAGCAGACAAAACCTGCCAAGTTAGCCATTGCAAATACTTTGAACCTTGCAGGCATGAAATACAGCAACACATGGCTAAATTCAGTGGAACAGGGTAGGAGTCCTTCTCTTTAGGGCAATGGATGTGAAATCTCAGAAAATCTTGTTTCTGGGATCTTCTCAGTTCTTCCAAGATCCTCTTGTGCTCAGGGAGCTTCCGTTCTCCTGATGTGTTTTTGTTTTACTGGGTAGTGTTGTGTTACTGATTCACCTCTGCTTCACCTTCTCTTGTGGATTTAAGCTACTCCGATAAGGAACTTAAATTTGTTTAGGATAATTCTGTTTCCCCTTGTTTCTGCTAGTTCATCTTTCTCCTCTACCTTCTTGCAGTACCTTTAGAATCCATTTCCTGTTTCAAATCCACCCGAAGGCAGAGCAGATGCATCCCAGTCTGCAGGAATGGCTCAGTGAGGGTAATGAAAGTCTCTGTCTGTCTGTCTGGAGGGAAGTTCAAACTGAGCTGCTCTATGAGGGAAATGCAGCCTCAGGCTGTGGTGAGGGCCTGGGAGGTTGTTCAGGAACGTAGGGAGGAAATGCTGGATGGTTTAAGGGAAATAAAGATACTGCCAGGGAGAGGGGTCTCTACAGGAGTAGGAAGGTAGTGGAGAAGTGGTTTAAGTCTTCAGGGGAAATGGGGAATGAGGGGGTGGGAGTGATTGCTGGGAATGTCCCTGGGAAGGACAAGGAGCAGGGACTGTTAATGATGGATGGAGGTGTGTGTGTGTTTGCATGTAGGGCACAAATCCACAGATCTTCTCTTGTCCCACTGCGGGCAGGAAAACTTGGGGTTTTTTTTCCTGGTGGCACCCAATTAATTGTGGTTTGGTTTGATAAATGTTAATGTATTCCTGTGTCACGAAACTGCTGCGTTAGCATGTGTCTGGCTGCCATTTGTGGGTTTGAAGCAGCAGTTTTGCTGTGCAAGGTCTGCTCTGCAAACACTGTGCATGAACTCGTGCTGACTCTTCCCTTCAGGTCAGCTTGCAGCTCCATTCCTACCCCAGCATTATGTTGGCAAACCAAGAAATCAGTTCTCCCTCCAAGCATTTTGCTGCCACAGAGGAGCAAAGTCGTTGGCCAAAGCTGATTTTAGGATGTAAGATTTCTTCTTTTCTCCTGGAATTATTTCAGGTACCGCATCATCCTTGTAGTTTGTACAAATCCATTTTTACACTTTTTTGTGACAGTGACTGCTTTAGCTGCTAAATATTGATGAAAGCATTTTGATACAAATATGAGCTGCCAGAGGATCTGTATTAAGGTGCCTTCCAACTCAAACCATTCTGTAATTCTGTGATCAAAGTCAAGGTGGCTCTGCTCAGTCAATTTATATCTACAGAATAATCGTGCTGCTATTTCTAGAATGTGCTAAGACTTTACATATGTTTCACAGTGCAGTAAAAAAAGCTTTGTTTGGTGAAGACTTAAATAATTTAATTTTCAGCTTTCATAAATCTTTATTAGTGCTTTTACTTTGCAACTTCTTTCTTTGACTGTGCCAGTCAAAACTAAAAATAGGGCAAACAGGGCTTGAGGATTTCAAGCTGCTGGTCATTAAGGAGTTAATGCACATAATTGATGAGCAAATGGGAAAAGGATACATCCGATAAGAAATATATGCATAGAAATTGTAGCTGCCTACAAAGAGCCATGAAACGGAACTGAATGAGCAATGAAATTGGAAATATATTCAGTGTTGCTTCCATTATTTTTGCAAGCATCCGAGATCAATGAGGGTGTAAACCAGAGATTACAGCGTTACATCAGCATTAGTAGCATGCCCTTCACTTTATATTTAAAAGCAGTTACCACATGGTTACTTCTGAGTCCTGCTGTGACTCTGGTGTTGATGGAGCATCTGTTTGTGCTCCCTGTCTCCCTGGGTTGGAGTGTGCAGCAAATCGAGCTGCTTTCCTGCAGCTGGGGCTCCATCCCTGGTGTCTCAGCAGGGCAGCCTGCCCAGGCATCTCTGGATCACGTGTGGGCACTTTTTAGCTCTGTGCAGTTCCCTTTGGTGTGAGCCTTGTTCTGAGTGTTCTGCATCAGGGGAGGAGATGGCAGAGATGTGTTTTGCTTGGGTACATTGCTCTGTTCCTCAGTTCTTGCGCCCCTCAAATGTCTTCCCATTTAGTGACCTCTCTCCGGCTTGTCCTGGCCAAGGCATAGGTGCACCAGCTCATTCCAGAGTTCATTATCACTGCTCCAAGCATCAATTAGTGAAGTAAGAGCACGGTGGGAGTAGAGGGAGAACAGCACTTCCACACAATGGATCGTTTCCATCTGCCCTCAGGGACATGGGGAATTGTCTCCAAAATGCTCCAGCCATAAACTCAGAGAGATGGGATCGCTGTCCCTACTGTCCTGCAGTAAGGAAATCCCCTGCTCAGTCTGTGCTGCTGGATCTGGAGTGCACTGCCCAGGCCCTGAGTGCAGCAGAACAACCACAGAAACCCCTCTGCCCGGCCTCAAAATGCAGAGCAGGGACACAGAGCTGCAGCTTTGTGTTCCAAATGCACGCAGAGAGCCCTGTAGTGAAATTTCCGCATTTGAAGCGGTATTGGATGTGAAAGCTTGTGCAGATGAGCAGAGGAGGAGTCCAACCCCTGTCAGCTCTCATTTCTCAGTCAGAGGATGTTCCTCTCCTCATGTCCTGTGGATCAGAGTGGCTGGCACCCCCTCCATGCCAGCCTGGGTGTTCCTGGCAGGAGGAGGAGGGAGGGTTGTGCAGGAATGCTGTGGCTCAGCACACCCCCTCCCATGGGGGGAGCTTCTCCATAAAGGCAAAGCAAAAATGGAATAACGCGCGTGTCGAGTTTTGGGGTGTTTTCACTGAGGACTGTGGGGTGGGTGGTTGTAAAAGCAAAGTCTTTTATTGCATGGCTAAATCAGCCTCGTGAAGGCAGAGTTGTTCCAGTCTCAGACAGTGTGCAGAAAGCCTCTAAAATAGTCTCTAATTCCCAAGCAGAAGCAGCAGTGACAGCACCTGTAGTCTGTGCCTCGTGAGCTTTCAGCAGCAGCAGCAACAGTGGCATTGGTGATGTTTGGTGAGCCTGTGTGTGTGTGTTAGCATTCTCAAAGTAGTGAATTTTTATTCCATTTTTAGCCAGTCAGGTACTTACATGAGTTTTCTACAGTCTTGCTGGGCCAATCCTAAGTTAAGATTGATGTGCGGCAATATTGGTAAATTTTTACACAAATTCTATGCTTATAGCTCTATCTGTTCCACCTAGGAATGTTTTAGCAAGGCTACATTATTTTCATTATATCTAGAGTTTTCCTGTCTTTGCAAAAGGCAAAGCTACTGAACTTCAAACTAGGCTTTAGGGCTTCTCTTACTAGCTAATACAGGCTCTTACTTGTTTAAGACACTTAAAAATCCTCTATTTATTTAAAACTAAACTTGCGTTTCTACCTCATCTCTGTGTGGATTGGTGTATTTGAGTTTTTCTGAAGGTTCCAATTTAATCCTTATATTTCTGGGCACTCGTGGGCCCATGTGGATTTGGCCCAGGGGCTCCATACTCCAGCACTGGTGTGTAAATAGCTCAAAGTTACAATGCAGGGTGTAGGGAAGCGTCAGTACCTGTGGTGATGCTTTGGGTCGAGTTTTCTTTGTGGCAAACACCAGCAGGAGTGGTGGTTCCCAGGTGAGTGGGTTTGACAGGGCTTTTCTGCACATCCCCAGTTGCTGTTCCTCTGCTCCTTGTCTGTCCAGGGATGTGTACTTTGATTTTCCACCCCTTTTCATTCATGTCTGCTGGCTGATGGTGTCTCTCACCAGGTGTACAAATCCTACCTGATCTCCAGGAATTCTGATAAAAGGACTAATCAAAGCCATCTCTGTATGAACAGTTGAGGCTGTGATCATGTGGATGATCCACTGAGAGTCTGTTTTCTGTGTCTTGGCAAAACCAGGCAAACAAACCCCTGCAAAAAGGTGGTGTTCAAGAATGTAAATGTGGTTACTTATCGATTTTGGTTCTTTTTCAGCAGACCTTGCAGAGAGTTCCCAAAAGCTGTCAACATAAATATGGTTATGGAGCAGCAGCCAACTCCAGTTCCCCCCAAACCATAGAATAAATTAATTCATTCCCTCCTTCTGGAACACAGTAAGGTGGTAAACAGAAGGAAACTGGATCCCGTTTGCTACTCAGTGGGGTTTTGCTTGGCTGGTTTTGTTCTTTTTTACTGAAAAAGATACATCCTAGCTGTATGTACCAGCAAGTTTAAAAAAGAAAAAAAGAATTATCTCCAGTGCACTTCAATCAGCTACAAGACTGGGGATTGAGAGGAGCTTTAGTCTCAGCTCATTAATTGTGCAGGCTAAGGGTGTACAAGCAGTGTTTTTTTGTATTTTACCTTCCCTGTGCTGTGGAGTGAAAGAGCTACTGCATGCAGGAGGTATTGCAGACATCCCTTCGTGTTTGTAACATACACAGAAATCTTTGCCTCAGAAATGCCAAGCATCTTAGAATATTTCAGTGAAAAATTCCAGTAATTGAAGCAGTTCTTGTGGTTTGGAAGGGACAGCCTTGATTATGAGGAGAGATGGGTGCAGTGTTCACAGAGTGCAGGTTGCTAAACTCTGCCACTCCTTGTTTCTCGCCAAGAACTTAGAACTAAACGTGAGAATATTTAAAAATGAAAAATGCATCAATTAATCAGAAGTGATGAAATATTTAGCCAGCGTGCTGCGGAGCGCAGATGGTTCGGATGAACGCGGAGTTGAAAATGCTTTTTTGGGTTTTCCTGCTCTGCCAAGGACATGGGCTGGTCCTGCCCCAGCACCTGTGGAGCAGCAATCCCAGCCCATCTCCCTGCTCCCTTGCTGGTCCCAGTAATGCTCTTTCCCTTTTCCCAGAAGAAGCAGCTCAGCTCAGTAAACCTCACCCCACGCCCCCGAGCAGTGGCCCTTGGTGACCTGCCCTCCCTGGCAGTGCTGCCGAGGTGTGGGAGGAAGGGGCAGCCTGACCCAGGGGAGAGGTTAATGCAGCTTTCCCAGAGGAGCTGGGATGGTGGGAGGGCTCCAGTGTCACCCCTGCCTGTCTCCTACCCTCTGCTCTTACAGTGAGCAATCGTGTTCTGCTGCAGGCCACCACGGCGTTATTTGATCTATAAAAGGGAGAATGTGATCTATGAAAGGGAGAAAATCATATACAAGATGTAGAGCAATAAAATAGTAAATACTATCTATAGAAAAAATAGATGTGCTAGTAATGTATTCCTGTGTAGCATTAGGAATTTTCTTTAATTACTAACTCAGTCAGGAAAATCAAATCCTTGATCTCTCTCTCTCTCACTGCCAAGTAATGAGCTGCCTACTTATTTCTTGCTGGAAAATTCAGTGACAGGCCACATTCAGAACCCCTTTTGTGCTTCTGCAAGTCCCAGTGCAAGTGGGCTTTGATTAGCACGAGTGTGTCAGTCCTAGCAGTCCTACCAAGTTCCCTGGAAAGCGCCAGCCTTTCCCTGAGACCGGGCTTTGCCTCCTAAGCTCTCTGGGAGCTGTCGTGCAGCCTCCTGGCTGGAGCTGTCAGGGTGCCCTGCTTTACTTGGGCATCAATTGGCTCTATCCAGGCACCATCTGTTGGGAACCTGCTGCTGCCAAGGGAGCTTTGCTCTTGGAACCCTGCTAGATCACATCAACACCTTGCTGTGCATCCTGCCTGGGAGCTTCTTGGGAAGCAGAAGGAGAAGTAGCAGGATATTTTAGCTTTGGGTATGAATTTGAAGGTAGATTAATCAATAATCTGGAAAAAAAAAAGAGATATGTATGGGTTTAAATGCTGTACCACTTTTCCTCAGCACCCAAAAATATTTATCTTTTCTAATATGCTGTAATTAACAAGGACATATCTAACATTTAAATGCTGTCTTCTTGGATGTGCTAACCGATGTGAATTAGCCAAAAGCAGCGAGATGAATCGTGCAGCTAACCCAATTAATCTTCTTTACTTTTTTGCTGCAGTGGTTTAAAATAAACCCCCCCAAACTTTCCCATGATCTTAAAGAAAATTGCTCCCACATCAGGGACTTCAGAAGGAAAACTCTTATTGTAAGCTCCCAGCAGGACATCAACTCCCAGCAAGGCAGGGGGATAATACTGTGGGCAAATTGAGCAAATGTCCTTGCCTCCCCAATCAGGCAGCATTTGAAGGGTATTATCCTTGCTAAACTTGTCATCCACTTTAAATGCAAGTTGGACTGCAAATGTGCATACTCTGCTTAGCGTGACTTTTGAAGAGTTGCCTCTGCAGTTTAGGGGTTGGATTTAATTCTTAAAGACCTAACTTTGCTGCAGCTTTATTTAATCTCTGCTTATTTGCTTTGCCATTCTCTGCTTTATAATCTAGGCAGTGTGTAAGGAAACTACTAATGAATAAAGAAAGTAAATAAGAAACATCTTGGAGGGGGGGAAAGAAGCTGAGAAGCTGAATATCAAATCAGATTCAGGAAATTTCTTTCTTGAAGTAATCAGAAAATAAGTACAGTATTTTGAGGAGCAGAAATAACCTTTTTGACATGGAGTAGAAAGGGTGATGTGCTGGAATATTTAGTGAAATTGTGGGTCATCCTCTCTAGCCAGTACATTCCACGTAATTAAAGCTTGAATTGTGAAAGCTCCTGCTTGTTCTGGCTGTCAGTTGCCCGTTTGACTCCTCTATTTTCTCCTATTATAGTAATTTCAAAGCTGGATAAGCCCAAGTATTTGTCAGTCTCATAAAAACCATTGCTTCCTCATCCAGAGACTTCATTACCTAAATCTCCTTCAGCCATTAAATAGGAGCTGCAGCCTTCCCCAGGCTTAGCCAAGCCAACTGACACAGCAGAAGAGGCACGATTCCCCTTTTAGTACATCTATAATAAATCTGTCTCTCCATATGTAAATATATACGTCATGTACATGATGGGAGCAGAGGGAGGGGTGTGTGTGCAGGCTGCTGAGACAGCCTGACCCTTTGATGGAGCTGCTGCAGGAGGTTATTTCTTCACTGGCTTTTATTTTACCCATGTGTGGACGTTGCCCTGAAACACGGATAGAGATTTTTTGTGAAAAGCAAACCCACAACACACAGGCTGCTGTGGTGAGGGTGGTGGTGGCTCCTCATGGCTCATTGTGCATCTCCAGCCTCCCTGCCCCGTTTCTCTCCTGGCAAAACTCATCCATATTTGATGTGTTTGCATCAGGAATGCATCCCTCCTGCTCTGGGACGTGTGAAGGGCTGGCAGCTGGGCATTTCCACCCATGGCATCCCTGATCAGCAGTTTAGCACATCGGGGTGGTGTCATGGTTTAAACCTGCAGCTTTATGAACCAGAAAGCCTCCTGCATCTGAATTTACTACATCTGAGGTGATGGAGTAAGCTACACAGTATACAGTGCTCCTCACAGTTAAAAATTAGATCCTCTGAAAGAACTGACTTGAAATGAACTAAGGAATTGCAGCTGTTTAATTACTCAGCTTCATAAAAACACATTACTCTGGTTTTTGGATGTGTTGCCTTCAGCAGGCTGAATATGGTGAAAGCCCAAAGCTTCCAGAGGCTCCTGTCAGTGGAACAAGAGGTTAACTGTTCTTAAGATCTAAAGGGAGCAGTATCACAGCTTGGAATAGAGGTGGTGATATTTTTTGCCTTCCTGCAGCATCAGGTTTGATTTCTCCTGTTTTGTGTTCCGTGTCATGGCATCCTCCAGAAAGGCAGGGGTTGTTAGACAGCTGTTGAATTTCTTTTTGGAAATGGTCCTGTGTCACTCTGGGCATTTCCAAGAGCTAAGAAAAGGGAAAGGAAGCCAAACCATTGCTGGAATTCCTTCTCTAAAATCAGATGTATCAGTTCTATAGTACTAGCATACCAGTAGAATGTCTTTGCCTATTCTTTCTAATCAGAAAGTAAAATAAATGTTAAAAACATGAGGATTTCCTCCCTAGTGGGATGTGATTTGGTCTCCTACTGAAAGATCTCTGACAGAGCTCATGTATTAGTGAGGTTTTTTGTCACTCTTTGTATGTGAGCTAATTAATAATTTGGATGTTTTCAAACAGAAGCTTGACTAAAATCAGCCCTGACACAAATTACTGCCTGGACTCTGCCTATCAAGAGATGAGCTTTCCCTGAAACCCAGCTCTGGCAAGGTTGTCTCTGGTGATTTGGATGATCATAATGACCCTAATCTCCACATATTTTAAAGGAAGAGATTCTTCTTCAGCATTTTCAAATCTTTGGGTTTATACAGATGAGAAGTAACGAGACAGAAGGAAATTAAGGAGAAATGCTTGGAAAATGTCCTAGCTTGTGAGAAACAATCTATTGCTATTTCCAGGTGTCTCAGCAACAGACATGGAATGTTAATTTTCTTCTCTGGGATTTGGGAATTTGTGCTTTGTGGAGATTTTTGAAGGATAATCTAAACTGACTGAGGCCTGGTCCCATGCACTGGTTGTGGCAAATTCCCAATGCAGCTAAAGGGGTAAGTCCAGTTTTGGACATGTGCTAACAGTGAACAAAGGAATCATCTCTTGATGATTCTCTTGAATTGATCTCTCAGTCACACAATGTGTGTTTTTCCTCTGTTTAGGGAGAAAGAGTGCAGGGCTGCTCTGGGAATGGCATCAGATGTGACACCTACAATGAGGGCTTTTGTCCAGTAGTTTAATCTGATTTAAAAGGAAGAGAAGGGAGGAAAAAAGAGTCAGTAAGTGAGATATTTTTCACATCTCCTGCTGTAAGCTCAGCCCTGGGGCTGAGTGCAGGGTGTGTTGCAGGCAGTGCTGAGGAGTGCAGCTCCCACCTTGCTGCAGCCCAGCCCTGCTGCAGTGCATGAGCTCAGCAGCAAGCAGATGCCACAGCACGGGTCACTAATTCCTCATTTCTCATTGTCTGAGCGTGGCAGATGCATTTCAGACTGTGAATGACCATTTCCAGGCCCCTATCGATATCTGTTAATAAAAGTAATGATATTTTTATGTGAAACCAATGGCTCCCCGAAGCAGCAGACAATAGGAGCTATTTACTGTGCTGTGTCTGGCACGTTAACTGCATTGAGCCCTGTGAAAACAGAGCCCAAGGGCAGTGCTGCAGTCCTACTGACCTAGAAACTGCAGCAGCTACCCCGTGACAAAGTCAGAGAGTACAGCACTGCACGGCAAAGGGCTTTGGGGTTTTAAAATAAAAAGTAATTGAAGCAGACTTGCCCTGGGATGACCTGGCTGGCCATGTGTTGAGGAGTCCCTGTTGCTCCATGAGATAACAATTGCAGCTAACTCTGGCCCTGGGGATGGAGAGAGGGAGCCTGCAGCTGACACAAGGGCTCTGCTCTCTAGGAAACACTTTCAATTGCTCTGCTGTTCATTCCTGTGGCAAAGGGACGCGTTAATGGGGTGGCAGAATTGCACACGTGGGCAGAACAGGCTCGGTGCAATGCAGTTCCTGCATTTACTGCAGTTCCTGCATTTACTGCAGTTCCTGCATTTACTGCAGTTCCTGCATTTACTGCAGTTCCTGCATTTACTGCAGTTCCTGCCATCCAGGCCATCTTTAGGGCTTGGGGAATATCCTGAATTCAGCTGTTGAGTGTTCTGGCTGTGAAAGGTGCAGGAGGACAGGAAGGGGTGGCCTTGTGAACCCCCAAGGGAGAAGGGCTTTAGTGTCTGTCTGCCTGGTATTTTTCTCACTTAGAGGATGGGTGATGATTTCCTCATGTTCTGTGACACAGGCATGAAGAAAAGAAAAAAAAAAGTCTGATAACTCAGATAATTATTTCTGAAAAAATTCAACATTCTGGACTTTGTTAGGGTGCTTTGGAGAGAATGAAGTCCCTCAGATTGTATTTTCTTAGCTAGGTCCATATAGCTACCACATGGCTTTTATTATAGTTATAGCAGTTGCATTTATCATCTCTAAACAGACACCAGAAAAACACAGTACAGCGTGGAAAATTAATTTGTAATGTGAAGTGGAGTTAGAAAAATCTGAGTTAAGGAGGAGTTTGATTTTTAGAGTAAGACTTGAAAAGATGCTTTCCAGGTAAAGTGTTGTCACTGGGTGGCTGCTGAGCAATTAAAAGTTGCCTGCCTGGTCAGGAGTGAACCAGCGTTGGGGAGAATTATTGTGGGAGGCACTCTGACTGTCACAGTGCTTGTGAAGGAGCTGAACAGCCAGTGCAGGCTGCTCACAGAGCTCTTAGTGAGTGCAGAGCCTTGAGCTGGGTTTTGTAGCCGCTCTTTTACAGTCACCAAAATTATGCTCAGTCCTCTAAAACAACCCTCTGAATCTGTAAGAGACAGTGCTGTACCTTAAGAAGTATAAGAATTATAGGTGGTTGAGGCAGTATCTAGTTTTCAGCATTTCTTGCTGGAACATGGGAGTTCCAACCTAATAAAATCTGTATTTCTTTTGGATCATCTTTAATTTTTTTTTCCAAGCAAAGTAACCTTACTTAGATCCATGTAACCTGGATACGTGATAGTTCCAAACCCTCTGGATGACATCCCAGAACATTTTATCTTTTACTATTGCAAGAAAAGACTTTAGTTTCTTTCATTGAAGATAATACTTGTACTGCAATATTTTGTGGTATTTATTTGATGGAGCCTATGTTTACATGAGAGACCTTTGTGAATTTAGTTCACAGCAGCTATAAAAGGGAGCTGCTTCTGCTCAGTGCATAATGCTTTGACTTGGAAAAAAAAGGATCCAGGAGCAGCAGCATTTGGTTTAGAAAGGCAGGGCATTCCCTCTGAGCTTCTCAGGTGCCAAAAGTGGCTGCAGGCTCCACCATTCTGGGAGAGTTTTCTGGATGAAATTAATTTTCACCTTCCTGTGCATTCGCAGTGAGCTCCAGTGACAAATAGCTCCCTTTGACATTTGAGCAGGATTGTTGTACTTGAGGGTTAGAATTTGGGCTCAGAGCAAGCAGCTCAGTGTGCTGCCATGGGGGTGTGTTGCTTCTAGAGCGTGTGGATTTAAACTGTATTAAAGAAATAGAGCAATGAATTGATATTCAAAATTGTTGTGTCAGTCTGGTTGCTGTCGATTGATGAAAGCACAGCCTTGACAGCCTTAGGTCTGAGTTTGAAAATTCGCAAATGTTCCTGGGGAGGAAACTGATATTGCTGGAGGCTTTTTCAATGTATCTCTTCTGCTTGTGGGTGGAGTTCATTCTCCAAAGTCGCAGGATTCAACCCTGAGCTGAAGAACCCCAGCTTGCACACCACCTTGGGACTGCTGAAAGGAAGTGCTGCAGCTCTCAGGCAGTTGTATTTTATAAATATTGCACAGGGGTCAACCGTAGGCAAACAGGCTGTAAAATAAATGGCAAAGATTTAGGGATTTCCTGGCACTGATTTTGACATGTCCTGCTTTATTAGTCTTCATGCAGTTGTTTCTCAAGAGGTTGCTTCATTCATGCAGTTCTAGTTTTTTGTGGATACAGATTTAATTATGCAAGGGCAGCGTAGGAAAGTTGTGTGCAGCTTGCTCTAGGAATTAGTTTTCCTCCAAAATCCCTTATAACCCTGCTCTCCTGCTCTGAGGCTTCACATTCTCCATTTAGTTTGTGTACAAAGACTTACTGATGTGGGTGGTTAAGGGAATGCATCACTAGGTTTGATCTTTGTTTCAGTTTGTGTTCATCAGGACCTAGGAGTTCAGCAAAACCATGGCTTGCCCTTTTGGATTTATTTCAAACAGGAATAAACTCCTCAGCTTCAGAACAGGAGGAGACACAGTGGTTTGCTCTTACAGTGGTATGAAACCTGATTTATATGATTGTTTCTTGAGGGAAGGGGTGGCTGTCACCTCAGGCTTTGGAGGCTCTTCTTGATGTGTGTTGAAGTGGCTGACGAGACCTGCAGCTGAAATGGAACTGGAGCTCTGCACCAGGCAGTGCCTGCAGTGGGAGCTGCTTAATCCAGTGAGCAAAAGTGACTTTGGGATTTAGGGGGCCAGATGTGAATTCAGAAGCCAGCTTTGCCTTGCTCCTGGTCACTTGTGGGAGTTCAGGTCCCCATGTCCATCACTTTCATCTTCAGATTTGGAAGCACGGAGTATCCTGGTTGGAAGGGACGTGTAAAATCGAGTCCAGCTTGTGGGACACGGTCTGGTTTTTTGGTCACAGAGTCTCAGAATATTCTGAGCTGGAAGGGGCCTACAAGGATTATTGATTTGTGCTCATGCTGTCTATGTTCATAATGATAAGGAAGTGAACTTATCCATGGTGCTGCCACTTTTCATCCTCGCTGTTCACCAGGTCCTGGGGCAGTGCATCCCTCTGCTCTGCTGCAGCAACATCTGTGGGAAGTGGGTGTGCAGAGAATTCTCAAAGCCTGACAGAAGGCTCACATAGTCTGTATTTGTGTGTAAACCTTGAGATAAGAAATGCTGACTTAGAAATGCCATGGAATAGGGCAGACATTGTTGAGAGAGAAATGGAACTGAAAACAAGTTTCAAAGGATGGCCTTGTAAATAAGACTAGATACTTTGGAGAAATAGAACTATGAAAGATACATGGTAGTGGGACCTACCTGGGGTAATTTTAGATGATTGACTTTAAGGCATTTATAGCATGGTGTGGCAAAAGCTGATAGGCCAAGAAATGCTTACAATGTAATTAGGAACAAGTTAGCTTCTGATTGTGATGGTGAGAATTATAATATCTATATTGTCTCACCCTTCTCATGAGACTGAAAATGGAATACAAGTTTTTAAAACACCTCTCAGTTGCCCCATCTCTGGGCCAGAAAAGGGCACAATCCCACAAACATCCCCCAAGGAGCAGTTTTCCTTGGCTCCCTTCATCCTGCTCCATCCTCTAGCACTACCTCAACACGTCTTGAAGCCTCGGGCACCCCTTGATGCCCTCTGTGCCACAGCCCAGGGCACAAACACACATCCCAGTATTTCCTGCCATAAAACTCCCCAGCTGCAGTGCAGTCCTTATTTCGGGCACTTAACGGCCAGCAAACCATTCCTACCCTGTTTTATTTAGCTGTAGTCAAGGAGACCAGAAGGGCTGGATGTGATTCATGAGCAGAGATAAAGCTGGCAGGGTCTGGTTTTCCTCGTCCCCAGGGAAACAGCAAGCAGCTTTCAGTGAATGGGCAATTTCTGCTCAAGATGGGAGTTCATTGGTATTTAAAAATGCAGCAGTGCAGGTGCTGGGCACTGCCCCTCCATCCTGGGCTGCAGCTGGGGCTTCCCCCGTGGCCCTTGGCAGAGCAGCATTGTCGCAGTTTGTCCCCAGTTGTCATCTCTCATGCCAGGCTCACACAGTTTTGGGCTGCTGGCAGGGGTTCCACGAGCAGCCCATGACAAGCTGGGATTGGAAGAGCTCAAAATAGCAGTAGGAGCTGATTGCTTTTAGCCTGTGCAGGCCATGTCAGGGAAATCTCACCTCTGCTTCCTTGCCTAGTGTCAGTGTGCTCTCTTGCCAGCTGCCCAGGAATTCCTGGGAGTAGGGACTTGGTGTGATGGGACTGAACTTGGCAGAGGCTCCCCAAATCCTCACTGTCCTTCCTCTGCTGTGCCAAACTCTGAAATGAGGCTGCTGCATTTTGTCTGTGTGGAGAATCCTTTTTAACTCTGGTAAAATAGAAGAGATTCTGCTTGGGTCACAGTCTATTGTTTTGAGGGGATGAAAGCCTCTCCCACCCTTTCCTTCCTCATCAAACTGCTTGAGGTGAGCCAGGCCCTTGAGAAGGCAGAAATCCTTGCTGCTGGCAGAGGTTTGAGCAGATCCTGGGCTGAGCTGGGTTGCTGAGCTGACTTGGGATCAGTGGTGTGAGCCTGAGTCAGCAGGCTGCTGGTCCATCATGCCAAGCTCCTGCTTTGGATGCTTTTCCCCTGTGTGACAAGGAAAGTGTGTGCTTCCCGTGACTCAGAGGCTCTGCTGGGGCACTGACAGGTCCTGCTCCTCGGACACTTCCACTTCTGGTTTCTGCCTCAACAGCCTTCCTGAATTATTGTTTATTTTTGAATTACAGGAACAGTCTCCAGCATCCAAAAAGTAATAGAGAGGAGCAGGTTTTCTGCGAATTAACCAAGCGTGTGCAGTCAAGCTTGTTCTTCTTCCTAGTAGCATTTTTTAATTATGCTGTTACTTGGCAAATTGAATGCTTGTGAGAGCTACCAGGCTTGGAATCTGGAGAATGCATTGAAACATGCATCATGAACAGCAGCAGTGTTCCCTTCACATTCACTGACCTTGCTATAGAGCCTAGGACTTACAGTTGGGTGCTCTTCAGTTTTTACCCTTTCATCTTTTAGAGGTTACCTCTATTTATCTGTATTTATTTTGCATTAAGAACTGGGTTTATCCTGAAGAAACCCTCAGTAGCTGTACAGAATATTGTTCTGTTTTCTCCCTTAAAACTCCTGGTATTTATTTATTTTATTTATTATTTATTTTATTTTTGTAACTTCACTGTGGGAATTTTTCTTCAGTAGAATCAAGCAATCTGGTTTCTTACATATTAGTGATTTCTTTTTGGAGTAGCAATGCTGTGATAATTTAATTTTTTTAAACATGGAAAAGAGGTCTGATAGCTACTTTTATTATCAGGAAAGCAGACCCTGTTTCCAGTTCCAGGGTTGTAATTTCCTCAGGTATCTCACTGCTGCATAACTTCAGGAGCTTTCTGTGATTCTGGAGAGAGTTGCTTGTAGTGAGAAATGGATTCATCTTCCTTTAAACCTTTGCAGCACAGACATGTGCAGAACTGACTGCCTCAGGGCTCCTTTTATAGTTAAAGAGCAGAAATGAGCGTTTTTAGGATGTGATTCACCTGAACTATTTTAGGTACTCACCGTTGGGTGATCTCAGTGTGGCAGTGCTGTTTCTCCCCTTTGATGGCAAAGGCAGTTTTAGCTGGTCCTGGCTTTCAGCACAACCATATCTTCTTCAAATAATAATTTCTTCTGTGTCCTAGACAGATTTGTGTCACATCCAAGGTGATCTTTTCTCAAGCTAACTTCTCAGCCAATGCAGCCTCCAAGCATCCTGGGCATCTATTGTTGTGCTTTGAAGGTACAAGATGACTCGTGCTATTTTTTGATTTGGTACTTTCACTTTTCTGCCTTTCACACTCATAATTCCTTCAGCAGTGGGATTCTAGACCAGCTCAGCCTGCCTTGTGTGACTGAACCCTGTGAGTTCCTTCCAACCATTGAAATTCTAGTGTGGGATTGCCTTGGAAACAGCAACTAGAGAATTGATGTGTAGCAGAAAAGTGGAGAAAATGTCTTGTGTGGTTGAAAGAAATAGTCACATCAATCAGAAATATGGGAAGTAATTAAGCTTGTGTGGGGCTTTTTTAGCTTTAGTGCCAGTTTTGCATAGTAACAGCTGATGGGAGGTGGGATGAAATTGTGCATTCATTCCCTGGGCTGTTGTACTTTTCCTGGTTCATTAACCTGTCAGCTTCTCCTCAAGGAAGGTAATAGTTGGATTTTTAATGGAGCTGCCCAGCTGCTTGCCTGGAAGCTGGGCCATCAGATTCCCATTCTTTTCTAAATATACCTGGAAATACTCCTGCTAGTCTGAAGCACTGTACTTGGTCCAACAGGTGGCCCAAAAACTGCATGACAAAATTTAGGCTTTGGGGTTTTTTTAATCCATGTCTCATGCAGCTGTTTGTTTCTTTGTAGAATTGAACAGCAGTGCAGCTAGAAATGATAGGTAACCTTCAAAATCTGCCCTCTAAACACCAGTGAAGAGGATATTTGGATGGAGAATAACCCAAGTATTTGGTTTGGCTTTAGTGATCTGCATATCTTAATGATGATGCTGTGAAATGGAATGAATTACAAAAAGAAGAAGGCACAAGGGAAAAATGGCTTGCTTTTGATCCTGTTGTTTTCCTAGCTGGACTGACAGCTGGCCAGAATTATGGGAGGTGCTGCATTGCCACTCTTGATTTCCTTCACGTGGAGCTTACACTGACTTGTTCATCCAAGGGCCATCTTTCTTCCTCAAGCACAGTGAATATTTCTGCTCCATGGAGGGGTGGTTCACTGTACATCCCAAAGGCTGTAAATGCTCCAGGCTGCAGCATTTTGGCTCAAGCCCTGATTTAGTTGCTGGTGAGCAATTCAGTCATCCCTAATGCCCACAGGGGACATTGGAACACTGGCCCGTGTTCTGAAATGGGGAGGGAAATGAAACTGTGATATTAATTTGTGTATTATGGATAATATATGAAAATTATTATTAATCCACTGGCTTAGCTCTGGGCTCAGCTGCCTTTGGTGGAGCAAGGAAAGGCTGGGCCTGGGCTCTCCCTCACCAGGTGCCTGTGAGAGAACCTGGTCACTCCTGTGACCCTGCCAAGGAGCTCCTGTCAGCTCTGCCTGGAGATTTGATCCTTGCCTTTTCTTTGGGCTGAGCTTTGCTGTGGCACGTTAGGAACAGAATTAGTTTTAGTCCAGCTGTATCCACAGAGGACAAAACTCAGGCTGTCATTAGCCTGGAATCACACACACACAGCTTCTGCCACCCTGCTGCTTTAACACACAGGTAAGCTGATGGAGCTCAGTGCAGAAGTCACTCCTAAACCAGAAAGCCTGTTTTTGTTATAATTTCCTGGCTCAAGCACCAATCTCAGTGACTTCTGGATGCCAGGGAGCAGAATCCACTCTCTCTCTCCTCTGTTTAAAATTAACAGCTCCGTGCTGGTGGCTTAGTTTAGTTCAGTTTTTATCGCCATGCAATCCCAAAATGTCCTTGGGTGTTGTCAGCCACGAACACAGGAAGTGATCCCTCATTAGGCTGAATTATCTAGACACAGCACAGGCTGGGGAGGCCAGAGCAAATAGTTTTGTATTGACAAGGGCTTCCTGTTTAGTACAAGAAAGTCGAGGCACCCGAGGTGAAACGGCAGCAGCAGCAGATTCAAATTTCTTCTCAACGGGTGCAGGGAGGGGACATAAAACTCCCAGCCCAATCAAAATAAAACACCGGTTTTTGGGAAAACTGGCAAGACTTTCTCTTCAGAGGGGATTCCAGTAAATCACTCTGCACATGGAACGTAATATTTTCAGCCTATTGTGGTTTTTGAGAGGGAAAAATAAGAGGTTTGGGTTGGAAGGGACTTTTAGAGGTTACCTAGTCCAACCCTGCAATGACAAAAGACATCTTCAGCTAGACCAGGGTGCTCAGAGCCCCATCCAACTTGGCCTTGAATATTTCCAGGGATGGGACATCCACCATCTCTCTGGGAAACCTGTGCCAGTGGTTCATCACAAAAAGCATCTTCATATTTAATCTAAACCAGCTCCCTTTTGCTTTAAAACCATTAGCCCTTAACGATGAGCTTAAAGGTTTTTTCCTGCTTTTTACTTCACAGCACAGGCTGGACGTGGAACATCCAGTAAAAGTATGTTGAGAAATCTGCAGGGTGCAGGTGAAGCAAGGTCTGGGTGTTGTGACCACGCTGCAGTGTTCAGTGTTGGCAGAGGGGACAGTGGCCCTCTGTGGGCCACCAGGCTCTGGGTGATGGGGTCTCTGCACCCCTGAGGTTTGGGTGTGACAGGCAGGTGAGAGACACTTTAACTTCTTGCTCTCCTATTTCAGGATGATACAATAGGTGTGTCTTGGCTTCTGTCTGCTTGTTAGAAATTATTCTGTGCAATTGAGTGCTAGAAAAATATTCCACATCATCTGTTTATTAAGGCTACGTCCATTTTTTTTTCTACCACAAGCTGCTATCTCTCCCAACTCCATGTAGTAACCTGAGCAAAGGAAATTCCTTACTTATGCTAAGCATAAACCCTGTATGCATGAGTAAAACTATCATGTTTGAGCATCTAATCCCATACATATCCATAAATATCCCATAAATATACCCAAACCCATATCCATAGATATCACTGCTGGCCAAGCAATCTGTTTTTATTTTCTTGACTACTGTGTTATTTATATACTGCAGAAGTCTCCTGGACAAAAAGAAAATCCCACAGGGCTTGATAGCAGCCCACTTTGGCTGATAAATTTGATATAAATTAGTTCTATTTTAAAGCCTGGGATTGTCCACATGTTGTTCTGTCGCTGCTTAGTTCAAATTCATCCCTCCGCCAGATCCTTGTGATCCCCCTTAAGGTACTTAGGGAGCACAAGAAGATCCCCCCTGCAGCCTTCTCATCTTCCAGTGCAGACGCTTAAGCGCCTCATCCTGTCATCTTAGCAAGGCCCTCCCTGTGTCTGGCCAGGCTCCATCTCCCCTGTGGATGCTCTCCAGAGTGTGTATGTTGCTCATGTCGAGATAAGATGTGCCCAGCTCCAGCTTATGCCCCAAAATGGCCATTTCTAATGGCACAGGAGGTTTTTTTTTTTTTGGAACATTTGGAAATTGCCCTTTGCTGAGCTGCAGGATCCAGCAGATTGTTCTTCTCCAGGGAGGGGTGGGTGTGCTCTGGGCTTGCTGGGCTCTCCTGGCTGGCAGGGAGGGAGCAGAAAACTTGCAAAAAGTGATGGTTGGTGGGTTCTGTCGTGGTTGGCCTTGGTGGTTCTGCTGTGCCGTGCTGGTGACAGGGACTGAGTGACAGAGCCACTGCTTTAAGCAGGGTGCCAGGTCAGCAAACTTCTCAAACTTCTTGAGTTGTGGAAATGGGAATAGAGGCTGAGCAATGCAAACAGCTGACTGTTCCCAAAATACACGGTTTACACTGAGGGTGGTAGAGAGGAGCCACACTTTTTTGCAAAATTCAAGCAACAAGTGTTTTCCATCCTTTTCTTTTTTTTTTTCCCAGCTCGAATGCAAAAATTACTGGTATTGAAACATTTCCTTGCTGTATTCACAGCTTGGTGTTTGATTTACTTCATTATTCACAAAAATTACCGGTATTGAAACATTTCTTTGCAATATTCTCAGCCTGATGTTTGATTCACTTCACTGTTCATGTCTGCCAGGAAGCGAAACTTTGGGCAAGCCTGGGTAAAGTGCGTTGAGAAATAAATGGGGAGCAGTGGTGGAAAAGCTGTGATTTGCATAATTGCAGGGCAGAATGGAAAGGAGATGTTAGCCCAGCCTCGTGCCACTTGTTCCTGACAGCATGGCACGAGGATCAGAGATGTATCTGGAGATTAAGGAGCAAGAGCAAAGGGCCTGGAGGTAGGAGAACACAAACCCAAGGATCTGGTGTACAGAAGTGTGGGGCTGAGCTGAATATATAAAAGAGGGTTCTGTGTGTTATCAGCTGTGCCATTTTTAGTCCTTTCAGTGTCACAAGGCTAGCACAACATCCAGTTTAGAAGCACAGTCTTTTTAAAAAAAAGGGTGGTAACCTGGATTTTTTTTTTTTGTCCTTTGATTCTTGAGCCTTTTTTAAAAATACTTTTTGCCTTTGTGGGAGAGAAGAATTGGTCCTGCACAATATCTCCTCCCCTTTGATGCCTCTCAGCCGTGCTGATCCTGCACTTACCTGGTGTTATAGCTAGATGTCAGCCTCAGATGTGAATCTGTCACTCACACTTATTTTTACTCCTCGTCTCTCTCTGCCATGGGACTGCTGAGATAGCATGAGAATTGGAACTTGCCTCCTTCTCAAAAGCCTGACCTGGGGTTTAATTATTGAAGTGAACACAGCCAGTAGAAAGGATTTGCTTTTAACAGGCTTGGAGGAGCATCTGTGTGCTCAGGGTGAAGTTTGGCTTTCTGTTGACTGTTCTGGTGGACTCCTTGTTTGGCAGGTAAAGCAAATAAAGCCTCTGCCTGTAAAGCTCTCAAGAGTTCTCCCAAAGCCCTCCCTCAGCCATGCAGCCCTGATGGGTTCCAGGAGCTTGGACTGCAGCTCCACACAAGCCAGAGTGGTGAGACACCACCCTGGGACAATGACAGCAGCCAGTGCTGGAAAAGGGTGACTCAGCTGTGACCCCACAGCCTGGCCAAGCATTTTGGCAGCTGGGGAAGGTGCATCAGCACCCAGAGGGTTGTGACTCACAGGGTGACTGATGCTGGCAGCAGCACAGGGTCACCGTTCTGCTGATGTGGGGTGGGGTGAGTGGGGACAGGCTGGGCCCCTGCAGTTCAGAGGGGCTGTTGTGGTTCAGGGCAGCACAGATGTTTCCTCTGCCTGGGCATGGCTCTCTCTGAGCTGCAGCAGCTCCAGGCCTGGCTTTTGGGAAGCTGGGATCACGTGTGCATTGTCACAGAGCTGGCCCTGGTGGCTTTGTCAGCCCTGGCTCTGAGTCAGCGTCATGGGATGGGAGGACAAGGCAGATTGTTACTGAATTTCAGTAAGAACTTTCAATGCTTCAGTGAGAAAATGGTAAATTATATACTGTAAAGTTAAAAGCATGCAGGCAGGCATGAAAGCCCTTGTCTTTCTGTGCTAGGCTTCAGAAATGTCTGTTTAATGTTCATGTTGCCAGGAGCTGACTGCTACGGGCATTTAAATGCAAGTGGTTACCTGAGGGCTTACCAAGGTCTGGTCCCTATCTCTAACACAGCTCAATTTATCTGAATAATCTTATAGCCCAATCTTCACTTTCCAGGAAGGAGGGAAATTGAGAGAATTCTCTCCTGCAGCTCACTGTGTTTGCTGCCTCACTTCAGTAGGTTTAAAGCAAAACCAGCTGCTCAATACATAGATTTGCAGGGCAGATGTGGTGATGTGCTCTAATACCAATGTCTTGAATAGAAAATGTCCTGGATTAAAGGTTCTTGAGCTTCAGGGAACTCATCACTGAACTGAGCTGAAGCTCTGTGGCTGCCTTTTCCCCTCCACTGAATTCCTGGAGTGCCAGTGCCATGTTCTACACTGTAAGCAACCATAGAAATTGGGGTGACATTGCACGCACCTTTTGTGGCACTGTTCCTCCTCTTGTTCCCCTTAATTTCAGCTGCTTCTGCACAGAGATGATTTCCATTCCTGCTTTGTTTCCTGCCAGACTCAGGACAAGGAAAAGCAGCAGGTGTAAACACAGAGCTGCCAGCAGAACAAACCCATGGGCAGTATTTTGAATGCTTTAGGTGACTTGCTGTAGAGACAGGAATATTTTATTATGATTATTTTTGGTTTGGCAGGGACATCTTCAAGGTTTTTTTTTTTTAAAAAACCCAAAGAGAGTCACACTCCTGACTGTGAGACAAAAATCTGGGCTCTGCAGCTTAATTGCTGAAATCCTGAAATAATTTCTGTTGGAAGGGTTGTGTGGAGGCCATCTGGGAGTGGGAGTGTGCGTGGGAGTGTTCTGCACAGTGCCAGGGTGTCCCCCCCTGCCCTGCACAGGTGGCAGGGACACAGGCACTGCAGGCTGCTGGTGGCACTGCTGCCCCCTCCCCTCCACCCTGACTGGTGCTGCTGCTCCAGGGTAGAGCAGCCAGACCTCTCCAGACTTGGAATTCAGGAATGGCAGCTCAAGTCAACCCTTTTAATGCCTTGAGTTTGATCTTTGCTGTATTTCAGACTCTGTGCTGCCCTGAGTTTGATCTTTGCTGCATTTCAGACTCTGAGCTGCCCAGGGTGCAGCTTGAGCTTGGAGCTGTGAGCTCTGCACACAGCAGGGACACAGAACAAATCCTTTTCCTGCTGCACACCAGGGACAGCTCTCAGCCCAAAGCACAAACAAGGGTGGGCTGGAGGGAGGAACAAGGATGGAACCTCACAGCCTGGAGCTGGAATTGGACAATTAAACCCCAATGTGCAAAGGGACCAAAACTTATCCAAGTGTGAATCCTTGTGACTGGTCAGGCATTTTTGTGACCATTTTGGGTCCACCCTGGGTGCAGCCCTGGCCAGGCTCTTGTCTTGCCCAAGGTGTATCCTAAAGGCCTTTCAATAAATCCCTGCTTTATTCTCTGGCTTTGTGCAGTCTCTGTTCCAGCCCAGCCCTCCCAAGGCATCCCTTTCACAGCAGGTACAAAGGATTTAAGACTTGTGTGATGCCATCACTTGGTGCTTGCTGTATCTCCCAAAGGTTATCTCAGAAAACAGCAATTGCTTTACAGATACTGAGTCATCCTTGGGAAGTGCTTCCAGAAACTGAGCTTACAAGACTAGTGGAAGCACAAAGGTCTTGATTTAGGTTTTCTGTACATCCTTATTCAAATGTGGGACTTGCTACCCAAGGATGTTGTCTCCCATACCTGTGTTTTAAAATACTTTCTCCCAGAGGAAAAACATTACCCTTAGCTCCTGAGGGTGTCCAGCCAAATTTTGACTGTGAGGTGAGCTGTTGTGCCAGTGTTTTCTGTTTGTCTTTAGGGAATCAGCAGGCCATTCCTTGTCCATCAGCAGCAGCTTTATGGCCAGGAGTCACTTTTTGCAGCGTGTCCTTAAGCACCTGTTGTACATTGTAGCACCTACATGATGGCTGCCACCAGTTTTGGATCTTCATTTATAGCAAAGACAACTACACTCAGTATAAATAGAAATAACCACTGGGTTATCTGGGAAGTAACTCTGTTAAGTGTACAACCCAGAGTAATGTAAAACGAAAATGTTTTTTTTTCTCCCACGCAGTAGGTTCTTTCTTACTGGAAGTAATGAATGCAGACAATTATCTGATAGGATGCTGAGGATTTTTAGTAATAGGTAATAATATGGCAGGAGTTGAAATTGATAAGTGACTGTACTTAGTTCTCAGTGGAAATGCTTTGAATGTCTACTTTTGTAAGAGACTTTTGTAATGTTAACTTTGCTCCTGATTAACCTTCTCTGTGGTGTCCCAGGGCCAAACTAGGACAAGAGAGAAGCTGTCCTGTTCTGTACAGTTCCCAAATACTGAAGGGGTGCTTGACTCCAGCTCTGATAGCCCAAGTGAAGTCAGGTGAGGGCAAGGGCAGTCCTTGGATAGCACAAGTGGAGGGGAAATGCAGGGACGTGAGGGGCGTTTGGCAGTGCCACTGCAGCTTCTGAGTCACTGGTGAGCCAAAAACGTGGGCAGAGTGTGAGGGGGTGTATTGACACGGCAAATTGCTGCCACAACAGCTGCCTCTAATCTCATTTTCACGTATTTATAGTGTGTAAGATAACATTTTCTCTCAAGTGAGCCCTCTGGCAGGCCCCTGGGCACAAAGGGACCGTTTTCCATCAGCGCGGTGTGGAGCAATGCTCTGATTACTCGGAGGGGATCCGTGATTGCTGCCTTGGCAGGTTTTGCCCAGTGCAGCCTTCAGGTTGGATTTGAGAGCTCTAATGGCCTCGATTACAGACCAACAAGGAGCTTTGATGCTGTGCTTAAACCCGGAGTGGGAAGAATGGCAAACAGAGAGGAGCTGAAATATGGGACCACTGGGACAGTTTCCAGCTTCGGCTTGTGCTCCTTCTTTGTGCTCCCAGGCTTTACCCTGGCCGTGACTCAATTACTTATTTTATACAAGTATGAAAGATTGCTCTAATGTGGCTGGCTCTTTGTTTCTGAGGGCTGCTTTCAGCCCATGTCCTCAGCAATTGGATTTGCTTGCACATTGTTGTATCCAGAGCTGCCTTTTATTTGCTGTAATTATCTGCTCCCGGCACAGCTCTGCCACACAAAGGTTTGTGCCTGTGCACACACACGTTGGAAAGCGCTGCCCTTTGTGCTCTGGCTCTAGGTGGTAAAGCATAATGTGGAGAGGAATTTTTTGGATCAAGGGAACAGAGCAAAGTTTTCGGAGTCACAAACAGCTTTAGAGTTCCCTCACCCTCCTGTTTATGGAACAGGGAATCAAAATACTGAGAGTAAAAGGAAAGATAAACAGGACCTTCCTTTATTTCTTCCCTCCCTAACAATGTTATCTGCATAGCCCTCCCCACTTTTCTCATTTGTTTGGGGCTTGGTAGTGCCATAAACATGAACTCAAAACAGACAGGAACATCAAAAGAGAAAGCTGCTATTTCAGATTGCTTCCCGATATTTTCATTTCTAACCTCCCTATTAGACTTTATTTATTTCTACTCTTCATTAGCTTGCTTACACATCCCAAAAGGGTTTTTTCCAGTGGTTTTGCCTTTTCCATTTGTCAAACTTTGGCTCTCTATCCCCACTTCCAGCTGCTCCCCTGTTGTGATTTATACAGGTTTGGGAATAATTACAGCTGTTTTCTTTAGCTGCTGCTGCATCCATGTGTGAAGTCCCCAGGATATGTCAAAGAGCCCAAGTTTGTAGAGTAGCCTGGAGAACTGATGTTAGCTGTGCCCTTCAGAGAATTTAAAATTGGCTGTTATGCACTGGGATTTCTAGTTTTGTCTTGGTAAGGAACTGAAAACACAGATTGACAGAATATTCTTAGTTGGAAGGGACTCACAAGGATCACTGAGGCAATTCTTAAGTGAATGGCCCACACAGGGATTGAACCCTTGGTGTTACCAACACCATGCTCTGACCAGTTCAGCACAACACCACCAATTTAAACCTTTTTTGTTCATTTACTAATTTCAATCAATGCTGGGAAAAGAAAACACACTTAATAGCCTTTGTTCTTTATGAGGAGTATAGCTGCTGCCTTTGCCTTCTTTTTGGATTTGCCTACTTATCAGCTATGGCATCTCCACGTCTCCTTTAGTGCGGAGGAACCTGGCTTTGGGTCACAGAAATGTAGATCAGCATCACACAGGGAGAGAATACTCCCATGTTTAAATGAAATCTCTGTCTGGTGACATCTCAATATCTGAGGTGCTTCTCTTAACAGAGCTGTCACATTGCCCTGGGCAGCGCGCAGACGTTTTAATCTGGTTTTACAGTTCATAAAGACAAAACCGAGAAATACATTTTCAAAGCAGCAACTAATTTTATTGTTTCTGTTTTGGGCAGCCCTGTTTGAGGCCTTTGCCAGGCTGTCAGGCCAGGTTTGCAGGGGGGCTCAGCAGTGGCACTGGGCACTCATCCTGCATCGTCCCCTCCCAGGGTCACAACGCTCCCGCAGCACAAGCGCTCTTCCTCTGCGTCCGAACGGGTCGGATCCCGTTCCTGTTGGGAAGTTCAAGTTCAGTGAGCATGGCTCATGCCCTGGCTGCACTTGAGGCCCCTTCTGGCCCTCACGAGGGCTGCCCTTGGGGAAGAGCAGCTCGCTCGCCCTGCAGCTCTGGGGTGGCGTGCAGCGCGTCACGGCCGCCGCGATGAAATGGTGGCGGAGATAGCAGGAGCCATGTGCTGATTGTCCCCGCTGAAGCCGTGCCAGGCTGTCATGTGCAGCGGGCTGGCTGCCCTGGGGACTGGCTCACAGGCTTGGGGACCGTCTGCAGGTGACATTGCAGGCCAGGCTGCCAGCAGAGCTGTGCACAGGAGTCACACTTTATCTTCTCTTTTTATCTTCAGGATTAAATGCTCGAGATGGTGTTTCATGTTTGGACTGAGATGTTTATTAATTCTTGTCCACATGACAGTCTCACAAACCATGAGTTCTGCAGCACTTCTAGCTAACAAACTTTTCTTTCCCTTCTGACCCCCTCATGGATTTTTCCAGGTGTGTGCTTCCCAGTACTGACCAGTTTAATATCGGTATACTGTATTGGCAGCCATGTGTCTTCACCTGATCTCTGGATGAGGTTTGGTTCCTTACGGGGGTGCTGTAATCTCTGTTAGGGAAACATGGGCCTGAAACACGGGCAAAGTTAAAATTAGTATTTTACTAACTTCATACGTGAAATGTGAACCTGATTTTGGGCATACACTGTGCAGAGTTTTACAAGTTGAGAACTTCGATGTCCTACTGTTCTTTCTTGTCACATCTGGGTGTCCATCCCAGTCCTGCTCCCATCATTGGCTCTGCTCTTCACACCTTCCTCTTCAGAGCCAGTTCCCATCTCCCTGTCCTTCCACAATGCATGCTCTCAGCCCCTCATGCAGGTTTTCTCTTGGAGCCTTGTTGTCCTCCTTTTGTTTCTTCTGGTCCCCCTGGACTGGGGAGTGCTCAGTTCAGCTGTGGGCCTGGTCCCTCACTCGTGGGAGCAGTGCAGTGCTCAGGAGCACAGGCTGAGCAGACCTCAGGTGGAGAATTTAATCATTTTTGTGGAGCATGTGCAAAATGAAGTGGTTTTAAAATCAGCTGTGTTTGTGTGTACTTTCAGAAAAAACACGTTAGACTTAATTCTGGTGCAAATGCAACAACCCTGCCCAGTTGTGAGTTCCTTGTTCAAAGCTGTTGAAGCAAAGCTCACTGGTGTGACCCAAGGTTTTCTGGATGTGGCTGAGTGATGATTTCGGTTCTACCTTGGTTCTGGCATTTTGGCTAAAGCATTCCAAAATTTCAGCCTGAGGTGGGCGCTGGCACTTTGTGCTTCATGTGAGAGTGTTAAAATTGGACAAAACGATCAGAGAATGAGGTATTGGAGTGAGGAGTGTCTCAATGGGTTTAAAAAAGTTGATAATGATGTTTAGAAGAGTGCTGCGTGCTATTTAATTATTTCCTGATGAAGTTTGGACTGCCTGTGATCAGCATGGGTGGTGTAGGCACGGTCCTGCCTGTCCCAGTGCCTTTGGGCAGCAGTGCTCGTGGTGGGCTTACAGTGATGAATTCTCATTGATCTTTGCTAATGCCAAGCTAAAGCTTTGGTATTTGCTGGCGCTCTGATTTTTTTTACAGCATGCTAATTATTCCTTTGAATGGGAAATGCTTGTTCAGCACAGGCTAAGAGAGATTGGAGTTGGTGATGCTGTGCTGCAAATAGTGTGGAACTTTTCCTGTTTATTTCAATGTGCTGTTCTGGTTTCCTCAGGTCAAATCACTGCATTTTTATTCAGCTCACAACACACGTGTGTGTGTGCACATGCATATGCATGCACAGCTGTAATTTTTTTATTGTTGTACTAACAGTGGTACTGGCCAGGAGAAATTTTTTTTCCTAACATCATGGTGGAAACATGATGATGATTTTGGAAATGGCTGCAGCTGTCTGAAACCGTAGAAGAAAAGGCAAAATAGAAACACAAATATTATGTGTCTGTGCAGAGGCTAAAAGGTAATTAGCCATGGGTAAATAAATGGCTTTGTTTTGAAAGACCCAAAATGGTGACCCAAAATGTTTTGAAAGGTTTTCTGAATGATGGCATTTCTGTGTTCAGAGTTTCAGGCCAGAAATCTCACAAAAGTGATAACTGTTGGCAGGGGAGAGCAGTGGAAAGTCATGCCTGCAATAGGAAATCATCTCTGTTTTAAAAGTGAACCTTGCTATTTCAGGCTTTAATTTTGATAATTAGCAGTAGCAGCTCATCCTCAAATTGCGCTTCTAACAGTAGGTGGTCCAGAATCACATGAAGTAACTTAATATGCCCTTTTTCCTGAGTCTGTAATTGGAAAAAGACAGGAACAGCTAACTGCTGTTAGTTGCACGAGCTATTTACAGCACAGAAAAATTGGTTTCTCATTTGTACACGTGCACAGCAGCACTAGCACTGCTGCAAAGTCTGCAGTTCAGAAGTTTTGCTCTAATACTGAGTGGCAAACACTAATTCTTGTTCCTGCAGGTAACTGCTGGTGTCTTGTCCTGACCTTCCTGCCTAAGTGTTTTCTTGTGATGACCAAGTTATTGTTCATAGCTGATTTCCACTTTGAGTTCTGCCAGCAGACACTAATGGAATTTTCCATTTTTTTTCCTCTTGTGTTTGGGAATAGTTGGGCTAATTCAGACTGAAAGGGCCTTCAGGAGGTCTTCAGTCTAACCTAAGCAGAGCAGGGTCAGCTATGAGATAGGACCACAAGGTAGCTCAAGGCTTTGTCCAGTCAGGCCTTTCAGGAGTGACAGAATTGAATAGATGGATGCCCAGTGATGTGATCCAGCAGTGAGATGAGGAGATGGAGAGCTGGTTAGAATTAAAGTTTGCCTTGATTCTTCAGAAAGCCAGAGGTGCAAAGCACTGAGCTATAATTGAAGGTGGAACAGATGTCACACTCGCGTTGGAACTTCACTGTGGATCCCCATCTAAAAAGATTTATCATCTCCCAGTTAATTTCCAGATGATGTTTTTTAACGTGCTGAGGGTAGCAGATGTGTTTGTTGTATCCCACTCTTTAAAGTCGTTTTAGGAAGTCAAACAGATGGATGCCTTTTGAAATCCAGCAGCTGTAGCAGCATCATTCCGTGTGCCAACCGGGATGGAAGGAGAGGGAGCAGCTGAGGAGTGACCCACTTGCCAAGAGCCAGAAATGTCCTAATGTTGTGACAGCAGTGAGTGACTACACCTGCTTTTACAGTTGAGTTTTTAGACAGCTGGGCAGGCTTGAGTACAGGTTGTTTTAGTGCTGGAATAAACAAAGCTCGTGTTGATTCCCATACAGGAGGTGATTATATCTCAAAGCACAGAAAATCATTCCATCACCTGTGTGCCATTTAGTTGAAAAAAGGGTTGTGTGTTGCAGTGTCCTCACTGCTGAAATTTCAAGAGGAAATAGGCAATTCAGAAAAATTCTCTCCCAGTGCTGTCTTCAGTGTGTTGTTTGTTGTCCAGTGATAAGATGTTCGATATGGCCGTGAGGTGTTTTGACACTGATACCTTCCTAAAATATTCCAGACAGAGCAGTGTTACTAAAAATCCTATGATGGGGTGTGTCAAATAAAGGCAAGGCTGTCAAGTCTTCATACGCAGAGTTCAGGACAGCCTTATGGGTGAAACTCGGGGTGGCAGGAAACCTGTCGCATTAAAAAAAATAAAATTGATTAAATGCTGAAATATCTAAGCTGTTTAAGGCAACAAACATGTCTTTATCATTACAGTGGGAACCTCCTTTGATTTGGTAGGAAACACAATATTAGGACAGGAGGTTTTCATGAGTAGGTTTTCCTGTCAGTTTTGGGTGGTGGATAGTAAAAATGCTTGAAAAAAAATCAGTGTTGGAACAGCATAGGAGGGTTAGTTATCAGATTGGTGATGGGAGAATGGGAGGACAAAGAAAATACAAGGAAATTTGAGAAGGGAAGCTTGATCCTGCCATGCAGAAGGCTGTGCAGTGGCCCTGCAGCACTTTAATTTTGATTATTCTGTGCTAGGTTAATAGCTTAAAGAATAACTCTTTTCTGTACACTTCCTTGTGAAGTGATCATTTAAGCTTTCTGCTTTAAAACTGAGCCTGATGTTTGGCAGGTGTGAGTAAACCTCTCCCTCAAATGGACGTGCAGTTTTTAAAAATAAAATTAATTATTACTTTTTGCTGCTTTTTTCCCCCCTCACAGTTTATAGGTTGGGTAATCCTCGTCAGATTCCCTTGTTAGATCATCACAGTGGGGATGGAGGTTGGTTTTTGGGATGCTGACTCTCCAGAATGGTCATGGCTGTTGGGTTGATGGTTGACTTATGTCTGTGTAAATCTGAAGAAATTTCACTGAGCTTTCTGATTTAAGAATTTCAGTAGAACCATTACCCCAAAATTTAGCTGACTAGGATGTGCTTTTATTTTCCATAAGCATCAACTCAGGACAAATCTTTGTTTAAAGGAGCTGTGGAGGTAGGCAACGTTCACTTCAGGGCATTATGTTAAGCACTTTTTGTGTTTTCCTTTGATACCATTGTGGACAATCTAGGTTTGTATGTTATTTTTTTTCTGGTAGTTCAGAAATAGGTGGTGTTGGTAATATTGCAATTAGTGCCATTTTATGGTGCATTGCAGGTGGCTCCCAGCAGAAATCTCCTGAACAGTTGCCCTGTGGAAATGTTCCCCTTTCCTTTTTTGGATTCTAGGGGAGAGTGGCTGCCTGCAGGCTTGGGTTGTGAAGCGTACTTGGCAAAAACTGGAAGCATGGGATGATATTCATCATTCCCTGATATCAGCTGGCATTTGGTGAGCACCACAAGTCCTTATTCCATGGCTCCAGAATCAGCACTTCACAGCTGAACTAGATGCTTGGGCTCAGTGAGCAAGAGGATTTCTTTAACACAAATTGGTAAGCAATACATACTCAGGGGAATGGAGAGAATGTGAGTGTATGATGGGATTGGATTCTGTAAAGAAGATTGTGATAAATGCTTTGAATTTGGAAGGCCAATTCTGATGCTGGCTGTAGAGAAACTGCATTGATTCAGGGCAAGTAAAAATCTGGTCCTTGCCACTTAGTTTGAGCGATACTTTGCTCTTTACAAAATAGCTGAAGTTGCTTAATGATAATCTGGCCAATTTGTGTTTGTTCAGAACTGCTGATGTGGGAGAGCCTGACGGCAGCTGGGGCTGGGTTGGAATGCTTAAGCAGCTCCAGTTGTAAAAAGGCTGTGAAATTCAGCCTTTCCTTCTCAGACAGATTCTACCTTTAGGCTCTGACAACTCTTCCAGATGATGGAGCAGGTGCATTCAGAACGTGCCAGCAAGGTTACAGAAGGTGACTACCTGATGATGTGAGGTTGTTACCTTGTAAGTGGCAGCTATTTTTAACATGCCACTTCTCCAGAGGGTGGAGAGAATAGCAGCAGAAGGAAGAGAGCTTTTTAGCTTTTTTTTTTTAGGTCCTCTGCTTCATGCTTCATCTTAACTCGATGGTTCTTGAAGGTTCTCGAGAGCAGTTTGTGGTATTTATATCTTCATCATCGTCATCACCTCGCTGTGATGTGCTCATTAGTCACAGATGTTTCCTTTGCTTTTCCAAACACACCAAGCTTAGGCAATGTCAAGCCAGGCATAAAATAATACAGGAGCCAGTACCATTAACCTTGTGGAAACAAAGGGCGCAGAGATAGATTAAGAATACCCAGATGCATATCTCTGTCAGGAAGATGTGATCTGCAGGTTTCTCCCCAGAATGTTGTGGCAGTGTTTATTCCAGGTGCTGTCAGTGGCACGGAGGGTCGATGTCCATCCTTACAGTCACACAGGGATGTGCAAGTGGAGGTGAGCTATGGGCTGGCCTGACAGGGCTCCTCTGTTAGGATCATAAAGATTATTCATGTGTATATGCTTTACACAGCAGTCACAGACAAACAGTGAGCATGTAAATCTTAGCACCACCACAGAACATTAATTCAAATAACCTGGTGCATTCCTCATCCTGTTCCTCAGGATGAATCCTCAGCCTCATTCTGTTCCTGATGAGTTTAAGTCTGAGGAATGAACTTAGCACACCAAGTCAGAGATATGGACCTTTCCAAAGCCCACCACAGAACCCCTCTCTGTGTGTGTCTCGAGACAGCTGAGCCCAGTTTTTATTAGATTGTGAGAAACTGGTGTGGCTACAACTCCAAAAGCAGTGGGAGCATAATGAATTCCAAGCCGAGAGTGTGCATTTGCTGTGGCAATACAAACTTAGGAAGCTGTTGAGTGAAGCACTACTACAGGCTTACATTACAAAGCCATGAAGCGCTCTGGTACAGAAATGGGATTAAATGTGAGCATTGTTCAGAAGATGCTAATTTTAAATGGTGTCATTTTCTGTCACTGTGCAAGAGCATCTGCTTGTATCACTAGTGTGGCCAGTGAAATTTCCTGTCTATTTTTAATGAAAATGAGGGGAACAGATGTTCTTGTCCAGGTGGAACTTGGCTTGTATATTTTTTTTTTAATTTTTACACCGTCATAAAATGATGTGGAATTAAACCCAGCGTGAATTAGAAGCATGTCAGGGGATTACAAACGGAATTTTAGATCAGAATTAGTGTAATGCAGACAAGATTTCTGTCAAAAGAACTGGGAACAGAACCAAGGTTTCCTCCTCTTCTCGCTGCTCTATATAAAGAACTCACATGTACAGATTATAATTGCTGTGGGGAGAGGATGCCAAATTATATAATGCTTCTATCCACATTCCTCTTCCTAATCTCTACTGTTCCCCTTGGGGCAACACAACAAAAAATTCTGAGGTTTACACCTTTACTCCTTTTACACCTTTGTGGGTTCCTCCATGGAATGGTCATGTGAATGTGCAGGTGGGATCAGGCTTTTCCGTATCTGATCCTGCTCAGGGACGAAAGATGGGTGTGAATGTGCAAAATGCCCGCAGTACCAAAAATAGATCCATATTTATTCCTGTCCTAGCTTCACTGAAGCTGATGGAGCTGTGCCAAGGCTGAGAGTGCCCACGGTCTATAGGACAGCAGTAGAGCCTGAGGAGAATGGGTTTGAGAGAACAGATGAACCCTCTGATCCTGACATTGTGTGGTGACATTTTAGGGATATTCGGCTTAAAATGATTCTTCTGGGGGGTTGCAGAGGCATCCTTAATGCCTAAAAGCTGAGGATGGCGTTGATCAAGGTATTTTCAAGCCTTGACTTCAGTTCCATCAGCAGTTCTGAATCACCAGGCCAGCTAATGAGGTGTTCTAATTGATAGCATAATTCTACATGGTTTTTCCATTTAGGCTAATGTAACATTTGGCTTCGCTGAGGATGAATATTAACCACAAGTTGAAAGGAAGGTCTGATTCTCTGATCTCTTGCGACATTTCATCAAGCTTTTAATTTTACTTGCAATACCCACGTGCAATCCATACAGGCATTTTCTTTCCGCTCGGGTATAGAGGCCGTGTTTTGTTGTTAATTGATAATGTGTGAGCTGTGGAGGCAGCTTCAATGGTTTTCCTGTTCCAGAAACGTTCATCTCATTCATAAAAGATCATCTGTTCAAGAGCAGCCAGCCCTGGGCTTTTGTTCTGTTTACTGGCTTTGTTTGGGGCACTGTGCTGACTTGCCTACAAGCTCTTGAACTCCAGGGCATTCCAGCAGTTCCCTGGGATGTGTGAAGTTCTTGAGTCTGCTCAGTGAAATTTTGAGAGTATTAAGCCAGTTCTCAACACCAGAGTCTTGGCACTTGAGCTGACACTCCGTGGTGCTGAGCAGCCACAGCTTGAGCCCAGAGCAGTGATACTCTCTGAGCTTCAAAATCAGCTGTGTTAGCCAAACCAGTAGGGTTTATTGTGGTTTCATTGTGGTTTGGGTTTTTTTTCCCAACAGGGAAGTAAAGTGCTTGTTTGTAGCATTTTTCCTTCTATATTCCCCCATTTGGGGAGTGGGTGAATGCTCCCTGGACTACAGGCAGATAGGATGTGGTTTTTCAGGCAAAGATACTCATCAGACTTAAAGCTGCAAGGGAATTTCTCCTAGTCAGAGGCTTACCCAATGTTTCTGGGAAGGAATGAAGCTCTTGCTTTTTGTTTAGATAATTTGACTTCTTTTTAAAGTTACTTACTCCTAGCTTAGACAAAGAAATTTGGGTGATTCAAAACAGGGAAGGGAAAATTGCTTGGGCTTTTTAAAGAAGATAAGACAGGTTCCCAGATCCTTTTAACTATCCAAGAGAAGTAGTTTCTTTTTAAAATCCCAGCCTTAAAAACAGGTAAAAATTAATTTATTAAACAAAAACAACCCAAACCCAAAACAGAACAAAAATCCTGACAAGTCAAAAACTAGTCACTTTCTAAGATAGACCAAAGTCGATGTTGCCAGTCTGTGCAGATCAAGTCTGTAATGTGATATCATTTATGATCTCATGGTGTGACTGCACTGCCAGTGGATACACCAGCTGGCATTTCAGTGCCATTATGCTGTGCTGTTTAGATAAATGAAGCAAAATATGTAAAACATAAGAACTCCCCCAGGTTTTAGATGACAAAGAGTTCTTAGATGCAAACCGAGTCCATGAGAGGAGCAGTAATTCTGGGTCACTCTTCGGATGTGTTTTCAGGAATTCACATGAAGCTTTGATGAAGAATGTGTCCATTTCACTGATTTGGCAAAATAGCTGTCAGGATCACAAACTGAGTGTATTCAGAAGAACTCATTTCAGTAGGACTGCACACTGAGAAATCAGTAAGATTCCCTTAAGGGTCTGGAGGAATTGTGGAATGAATATTCAATCCACCATCATCAAAGGATCAGATTCCACAATTGTTAAGGGAGCAGTGAAAGGAATCTTTTTCTTTTGGTCAAATTAACTTTGTGGCTGGTTTGGTGTCCTGTACCCTTGCCAGTTTTCCAAGGTGAAAACAGAACAACAAAAACTGGCAAGTTGGGTGCAGCAGGGTTTGGTGGCCTGAACCTCATAAAACGTGTAAGTGAAGAACAGAACATAAAGCTGTCAGTTAGATCCTCTAATAGCTTTTAAACCTTACTATATTTTATTGCAGACCTAAAATTAGTCCGGTTTTCAGGTCTGGATCTTTTTCAAGATGTTCACACTGGAGCCCAGCCTTCTCCTAGCCAGCAGGGCTGAGTTCTCAGCACGGGATGATGGAAATGGTGTTGGAGCCTTTGAGGCATTTCTGCTCCAAGGACTACCAGTCCTCTCAGATGGTAAATTTACATTCTCTATAGAATTGTAGGGTTTTGAAATGTTCTGTATAGCTGTGTTTAGGCTGACATTGTGCACAGCTATGACAGAACATTAGAAGATTTGTCTTGGTGGGATCTCAGTGAGATGGATGAAGAGGGACGTGTGCTTTGCCATCTGAAACTGGGGGGTAAAGAGATTGAGGTGGAAGCAGTTACTTAAACTGCCATAAAATTTACCCTTTTGTAGTTACCACAAAACAGCCTGCAGAACTGGTACATGAGAAAACAGATGTGCTGAAAAATCCCAGCAACAGCCAAAACTCAACATGTGAGCTTTATGTGTACTGCAGCAATTTGAATCACATTTTACATTGCAATGCTGAGGAAGAATAGCACTCAATAATAAGCAGAGCACAATTTCTGGTTATTTTATTGTTTTGAGTTAATATTTTATTATTATGAGTTTTTAGTTCTGCCACTTAGACACTGTGTAACCTTGGGTAAGTCACTGAAGATGACCTCTGCAGAAGGATCCACCACTGTGGAGATACTCAGAGTAGAATCCAAGAAATACCTTGTTTTTCTGTCTGAAAGAGTCTGAGATCTAAAAACCTGAGGTTTGCACATTTAAAACTTCCTCAAAAGACAGGGTATTAAATAGGCAGGTGCCAGCTCACCTTGCCATGAGTGAATGAACAGGATTGAGCTTTCCTAGCCCAAGCACTGCTCAGATGGGCTTCCTCTGTCCTGCTGAGTTGCTTCATCCAGGGTGTGTTTCAAATATTTGAAGTGTAGGTTCATTGCTTCTCTGGATGCCCCATTCCTGGAGGTGTTCAGGGCTGGCTTGGATGGGGCTTTTGAGCAACCTGGACTCTAGTGGAAGGTGTTCCAGGGAGGTTGGAACTTTTAATCTTTACGATCCCTTCCAACCCAAACTGCTCTCCTCTTGCTGGGATCACTCTTTCCTTGTCACTCAGGCAGCAGTTTAGGGGTTCAGTATTTGGGGAGTGGGTGAGGTGGGAATAAAGAGCTGAAGGAAGAGGCCCTAGTAGGGAAATAGAGCAATTTACTGGAAATGTGATGAAGATTTGATTTAAACATGCCTTTTGCTTCCACGTCACATGTTGGTTTTGTGAGTGATATTCTGAGGCACTCTCCTGTGATCAGAGAACTGTTAAGGTTGGAAAAGACCTCCAAGATCATCAAACCCCACTGTTAGCCCAGCACTGCCACATTCTCACTGAACCGTGTCCCCAGGTGCCACATTCAGGTGTTTTGTGTTTTCCCTGAGCAGCCTGTTGTTTGATGTCCCATCTGAACCTCACCTGGCACAATTTGAGGCCGTTTACTTGCCTGCTGTGGTTTGGGAGCAGAGCCCGACTCCCCCTGACCGCCTTCTCCTCCCAGGAAGGTGTAGAGAGCCTGGGGGTGCCCCCTGAGCTCCCTTTTCTCCAGGCTGAGCCCCTTTCCAGCCCCTGAGTCGCTTCTCATCAGGCTTGTGCTCCCTTCTCTGGCCTCACCGCAGCCCCTCAGTGTCGTTCCTGTGTGAGGGGCAAGTCCGAGCCCTTGCCTGCCCTCAAAACCTGGGCGCTGTGGCGCTGTGTGTGCTGGTGCTGAGCCCCCCACGCAGTCTGAAGGAATCTCGGTGCCTTCATCCGCGCCCTCATCATCATGTCCCACCGTCCGGGCGGTGTGTGCGGCTCTGAGATGCGGCAGGATGAGCACGAACGCGGGCTCCGGGCTTGTGGCGGCTCCTGGCGCCCGCCCAGAGCAGCGCGAGGGGCAGCGCGAGGGGCAGCGCGA
>VXBR01006093.1:669830-686115 GCA_013400215.1 Cisticola juncidis
TCTGAGGTGGTTTTCTTTATTTTTCTCCACCCACCCACCCACCTCCAGGGTTTTTATGCTCAGCACTGGGGGAGCCGGGAAATCGTGTGGCCACTGGCATGTTTTGATTTAAAAATCGCTGTCGGTGGACGTTTCTCCTCCTGCTCCGGCATCGCTGTCCTGTTCACAGCTATTTAGGCTTAAGGAGCTTGATTCTCTGAGGCTTGTATCCAAGGGCATCACTCATTAACACACTGAGCTACATCTGCTTCTTGGCTAAGACTGAAGAAAGACATCTTAAGCTGGAAATCCTGCTCGCTCACTCTCTAGTGCGTACGGAAGGGGAAGCATATGCGGCAGCAGGTTCCTTTTTTTTTTTTTCCCTCTCTCTCTCCAAAGGCTGCCTCACTTTGGAGATGCGGTGACAAGATAATGGAGTGAAAGTCTCTCATTTCCAGGCAAGAAAACTGAAGGACTCAGAGAGAGAGAGAAAGGAAGGAGCAAGTTACATACAGAAACAGGAAAGAGGACACTGGTAAAGAACTGAAAATAAAATTAGAGGAAACAGGTGGAAGGCTGGCATAAAGCTGGGAGATATTTTAGACTGAAAGAGGTGTGCTCTTCTTTTTGCCTTTTTTTTTGTTTTTCCCTTTCTCTTTTTTAAGTTTTTTTTTTAATTGGTTTTATTGCTGATTTTAAATTCCAAGCTGATTTTGGAGATCTCTGCAGTAACCAGGCTGCTTTGGAGTAGAACAGCTTCCCTAGCGTGTCATTTTCTCTCTCCCTGCCTGCTGTCTCTGCTGTTGCTGCTGCTGCTGACAGAAACGTGTTAGGAAAGCAGAAAGGGAAAATGCCAGCCATCCTGGTAGCCTCCAAAATGAAATCGGGACTACCTAAACCCGTACACAGCGCTGCTCCGATCCTGCACGTCCCGACGGCCAGGACCATCCCACAGCCCTGTTACCTCAAGTTTGGCAACAAGGTGGAGGTGACCAAGCCATTGTATTCCAGCCAGATTCCCCTCAAGTCTTCCAATGGACAAGAAAACGCAGGAGATGGCCTCCCAGCCAGGAAGAGCGGCTCGGTAGAAAATGGATTTGACACACAGGTTAGCGGGCTCCGAGTGCCGGGGAGGTGGACGTGAGGATTTCTTTCTGTGTGGAGGGCGTGCAGCAGGTTTTGTGGGGTGAACAGCAGTGCGGGAAGGGATGTGCGTGTGTGTGTGCCAACATCTGTCTGCAGCTGTGGTGTTCCACACAGTGCCATGTGTCATTCTGTCAGCACGACCGAGCCGATGCTGGGGTGCTGAGGGATGGGGCTGTATGTGCTGCTTGCCTGGGCTGCCTCTGCTCCAGCTCGGGGGATTTACAGGAGGGAGATGGCAGAGATGTTGCTCGTGGGGTGTGTTCTTTGTGTGCTTTCTGTAGGTGCTAAGGGCGAGGGCTGCCTCGTGTGCCCAGGCAGGGGGGGATTGCTGCCTGCCATCAATGTGCTCTGTGCTCGGTCGTGTACTGTATCACAGCACTGTGTGAACGTTCTGTGTTTGCAGCCGTGTGGGGAGTGAATGGAAGGCAGTGCTCGATGCTGGATTACAACATGCATGTCATTCAGTGCAGCTGAATTAAACAGATTATGCAGGAAATGAGCACTTAAGTGGAATTCCCGGTATAATGCTGTACGTGCATGACCTCATAGACGCAGCACATCATTGATACCTGTATTTTAGGTTTCCTTTTAATCCGTATCAGTCTTCTGATGTATTTTGTACATGCTGCTTGCTGCACAGGGAGGAGAGGTGCCCATCCCTCAGCTGGTTTGGTTCCTGTGGATAGGGTGAGGTTGCCAGCATGGCCGGGGCTGCAGCGTGGGCACAGCGTGGGCACGGAGGGAGCAGGGCAGGTGGGCTGCTGCAGCAAGCACAGCTGATGATGGCTGTACGGCCCTGGGATGTATTTTGGCAACAGCCACGAACATGACACGCTGCTTCTGCCAATATCTGAGCCCGGTGCAAGGTGATACCATTATGCTGAGAGAGGGAAATGGTGACTAAGGCTCACCTGTTGTTTTTTTTTCCCTTCTTCGAGGAATAATGGATCATCCCTCCCACCTAGATTCCGAAATCTGTGTCCTGGTAACCCTGTTCCCTTCAGACACACGTGCCTAGTGGCTGGGCATGTTTGACCGCGTGCCCTGATTTCAGGACGTGCTGCAGTTTCCTTGCTGGTAGACAGGGTGACACATCCAGCTGCTCAGGCCAGACAGAAAGGACTGGAGCAATTCCTGAGGGACTGGGAGCAGGAAAAGGAGACAGCCAAGCATCCATGCAGGGCAGTGGCAGCAGACAGAACAACCTGTGCATCACATCCTGCCCTTAACAAGAGAATCGAGTGCTCTCCCTCACTTGTGCCCGAGTCTGTCCTTGTGCTCATGAAACGTCAGCAAAATCACGTTATCTGCTGCCCTTTCTCTCACACTTGCTGTGGTTTCTGCAGGGAAATCTACTTTGCTGAAAGCGTGGTTGTTATTCAGAAACACTTTCTCATCTTGTAACAGATAGTGCTCACAGAGATCTGCTGGAGTTTGCAGCAGTGAGGGCAGCGCCATGGTGGTTTTAACCCTTACAAGGATGTGGAACAAACCCCATTTTTTTTGTAGCCTGATGACAAAAGGGTCTTGATGCTGGCTTGTTATAATTGAACAGGGAATGATTTTGGCTAAGGGAATGTCAGATAATTTTACATTTTTAATTACTTCAGCAGGAGGAGAAATCTTAATCTTTGCATTCTCAGTAACCTCCTCTGGCTGGCAGTCTGAGCAGATGCCCAGCACCTTTTAAGGTGTGAACCAGTGAGGTTTTTTTCACTATCATCTGTTATCTCAAATAAACAGTCCTTTTTTGTTGTTCCTACAGATCCAGCTTTGATCCTTCTGCCCAAAAAGCACGCAGGGTTTTGCCATTCAGGGTGGTCTTTTGCAATGGCAGTCTGTATCCAGAGGGAGATTTTTCCAGATGTGTTGTATCAAGGGCACTGCTCGTTCCTTTTCCTGCTGTTCCTCCCTGCCAAGGGAGGAGGAGCAGGATGGATGGACAGCTGCCAGGTGATATGTCAGCAGCTGAAGCACTTTTATCTTGGAAGACCTTCAGCTGCATTCAGGTATAAAAGCTTTCTGATAATAACCCTGCTGAGGTTTAGTCTTAGATCTGAGTCTTAGTCTTTAGATCTGAGAATCTGAGGGTGATCACTTGGCTTCTCTGGGTGGTGAATCTGCAGTACCAATGTAACCCTCACCATTTCACTGGGCAGGCACCTATGAGGGAGGAAAGTTGTTTTCTTACAGTAGAATTTAGAGTTTAGATCCACAAGCTGGACCAAAGCCCAGTGTTTTGGCTCTTCTCTTCTACAGATCTTGGTCCCCGTGCAGAATTTTCAGCCCACAGAGAAGAACATCCTCCTGTGTGGGTGGAGGGAAAATGAGAGATTGTGTCACTTGGACCAGTTCTCTGGGTTCTGGGAGTATTTCAGGGAGTTGTTCTTAATCCCATTGAACTGGGTCCTTTTTGCACTACATAATACAAAATGTAGTGGCTTATTTGACTGATTATTCTGGAGAAGAGGCTGTGTCTAGATCATAGTCCAGAAGCCACCATGTGAGGCTATCAGGCCATGTTCTCCTGCTGGGTTAGCACGTTTCAAGCCACTTACACACCAGTGCAAAGCTTCATGAGCTGTTTTTGGTGCCAGGTGATACCTTTCTAGAGCCTGGTTCTTCAGAGAACATGAGCCCTGCAGGTTGTTTTCATTGAAGTACCAATTTTTTTAAAAACTGCTGATAATCAAGATGTCCCACTCAGAAATGCAGTATCAGTAAAAACTCCTAAATGTTTTGCTAATTTTGTTCCTCTTGATCTGGTTTTACACGTGTAAGCTGGATTTTATAGTAACTGGAGGTTTTGTACCTTAAGGCCTTATAAGGGCAGCGTGTTTTTTTAAAATGCTGTGCAATTTATAAAAAGCATACTTGAGGGTATTTCAGAGGCACTTTCCCAAGAAAGGTCTGAGGGTTTTTAGCATCAAACCCATTGTAAATGCTGGTCAGAAATCTTAGGCTGATGAATCACAGCAGTATCATTCCTATTTTACTGTTACTGATACACACACTCTATTTTTCCATATTAAATCCCCTGTGTTGTGCACAACAGTACCCAGCTGTTGCACTGGTGCTTATTTTGTCTGATTTGAAAACACCGCCAATAAATTGCACTACCCATATTTAGAGAGAATTGTTTTGGAAATATTTAACTTTGTTACCAGAGAAACTTCCGTGGAGTAGATGGCAAGATTGTGGCCTCTCATCTCAGAATTTCTCAGTGATTCTGAAAAAGTGGGATTAGTTATTTAAGAAAGAAGTCATTGCCAGTTAAGAGTCCGTGTGGTCGTGGTGTAATTGTTGGTGCAGATGCAAGAAGGAAGATGCACACAGCCTGCTGCCATGCCATTGTTAATGTTCCTGAAGGAGATCACAGATTTAATTACTGTGCTTATTGCTGCTGTGTTGTATCCTCCAACTTCTTGATTTTCTTTCTCCAGAGAACCTAAAAAACAGTCACTGTTTGTACCTTCAGTAACTGAAGCAGCACTAGGACCTTGATCAATGGTTGATACCACCCTTCCACTAAAACTCTTCAAGTTAAGAGACATCTGTTTAACCTGGGTCTAAAATATTAGACCCAGGTTATAATATCAATTACCTGCAATTGTGCTTAGTTTGGCTGGGAGGGGAGGAGGTAGGAATTGCTATTTCTTGCAAACTTCTTTGCAATATTGATTTGCAGAAAACCAGACAGTTTGCCCTCTCCTGGTGGACATGGCAAAGCAGGTGCTCACTGGGTGTGATGTTTTCCCTCACTTTTGTCTTTCCCTACACCAGGCAAAGCCTGGGATTTCTGGGATTCTTGCAACTCCTTGTGCTATCCACAGGACTCTTTTCAGTTTCCCTATACCCTCCTTTTTTAAAAAAACAATTCAGTTAAAAACTGGTTAGATATCATTGTCTGAAATCAAGCTACCTCGCTCAGCTGGGTTTTTCTTCATGTTCTTTCCCAGTTTGTGAAGGTCTTGTTGAGTTGGGCAGCCTGGATCTGGGGTGTTCTGGGTGTCCCTGTTGTCTAGTCTTCCACTGAGTTTTTCACCTAGTGGTTGTTTGATAGTTTGTCAAGGTCCTCCACATCTGGGGTGTGCTCCAAAAGCATTTACCTCACCTGCTGAGGGTAAAAAAATCTCTGTTTTTATCTCATTGCCCATTCTGCAGGCCAAGTGGTGAGAAGGGTATGGAAGCTCTGTTGTAGCTCCCTGATATAAATTGAGTGGACAGCCATTCCCAGGTCGGTGGCACATTCCAGGGAGTTTTCCAGTCAAGCTGATTAACTCAGCAGGTTCCTCCTGGATTTTTCCACACTTCCAGTTCAGGCTCCCATCAGCTGTTTGATAAGACACTCGTGGCCTGTGATCTGTGGGCTGCAGGTTTCCCTGCTCTGCCTCACTCCCCTTGTGCCCCTGCCATTAGCAGTCCAAATGAAGCCACTCAGTTCAGATATTAGTCATTACTTTTCTATATTTTAATTACCTTGAAGCTTCACAGAGAGCAGAATTACTGGGGCATGTTGCAGAGAAATTGTGCCTTCCCTTCTCAAGTGCAGTGGCCATTTCTGTGTGTGATACTGGGTCTCTCAGTTTGCTGAACCAGTTTGCTGAAGGGATAGAGATCAAGCAAATCTTGATCTGGACCCAATTTAAAGTCAGATGAGCATTGATTGGTTTCAGTGCCATTGCAAGAGCTGCCTCAGTGGTGTGAAATTTGGTCTTGCTGTGACTGCTGAGCTAATTATAAACAAAATTATGAGAATTATGGTCAATGATACTGATAACTTTAACGTAAAAGATCTCTTTTTGCAGTTGGGAGAAACCAAATGGGGTCATGTTTAGGATGTGAACAAAGGGTAGATTTTACTCAAGGTAGGAGAAGCTAAGAAAAGCTGTAGATTCAGGCTATGCAAATACAGGATCACAAAGTAAATTGGAAATTGGTACTAATGAGTTTGTTCATATGATTATAGTTATATACCTAAGTAGGTTCTTACAAAAACCCCTCTGCTGTACCGTTATGATGGATTTTTTTTACACACTGTAAGCAATTTGAGGCTATGAAATGGCCAAATTCTTCTTCTTCCATTTATGATTACAGTGGGTTTATTACAGTTACAATGTTTATAGATACATATTGAAAAATATTAAATTGTTGGGGAGTATTGCTCCAGATGAAATGTTCCCAGATAGAAAACAAGAAAACAGTTCCAAAGTTGTTTTATTGTGATTATTAACATGGATATTTCAGTGAATTGTCTTTTCATATAAAGAGTTAGCTTTTCTGAAGCTCTGCATTTGAACAACAGGTGTAACATTGCTCTGTAAATTCAAGAGATTCTTAAATCATTGGCTTTTCATTTAGACTATGCAGAGGGTTACTTTGCATCAAGTAACCTTGTCCAAAGTTCCATTTTTTTTTTTTTTAATCATATTGGAAAACGTTTTTTTTTCCCTCTTACTTATGACAGTCTATCTATCAATCTGTCTGATTTGAAAATTCGAGTGTGATTAACCTAAGAGCACCCCTTAGAGGCAGGGATATTGTTCTTATTTTTTGGAGGTTTGTTCAACAAAGAAATGTAGCCAAGGTCAGGGAGTGTGCAGCTCTGTAGCTGGTCCCCTGATACTCGATTATCTTCCTCCTTTGCTGCTACTTGTTAACAGCTCAAAATGCTCATGCATATGGTGTCCATGTGTTCTCCTTCTGTCCTTGAAACTGTCAGTTCACGCCATGAAGTCGAATTTCTTAAGTGAACACTCTCACTTTTTTGTCCCTGCCCTAGCAAGTGATTGTTATCACCTTCTGTTATCACACTTAATGCACAGTGACACCCAAGCAGAAAGAGGTACTGGGATATTAGGAGAAAACAACAGATAGTGCTTGTGAAATCTGCTGGTGCTGAACCTGAGCTTTAGTTCTCAGAAAAAAAAAATCTAATTATAAAGAGGTCTAATATACAAACCATGAACCTTTCAAGTATCTAGGAAGTACCAAAAAAAAAGAGACCAACACCACTTGTGTTCTTTTTGCTTATCCAGAAGGTATCAGAAAAGAAAGCCATTATTTATTGAGATAGTGGCTATTAAGTTCTGGGTTTTGGAAATTCAGGGTTGGTATTGGCTGGTTTTAATTTGCTTTTAAGAGTCCTTGGAGAAACATTGTCTACTCGGTAATTTCACTTTCCAGATTGTCTCACCACTGGATTGAAATCTCTGAACAGTTCGTGGAGTATTTTATGCTTCTAGCCTACAAGGTCCCTGTTCTTACCAAAGTGGAAGAAATTAAGGAGGTGCTTAAATCAATAATTATTTTGCTTGAACTTTCCTAGTTTGCAACAGGATAAATATTTTAGGTGCTGTTTAAGAAGATTTATCCATGAATTAAGCAATAGATGGGCTGTTAATGAAAGGATGTGTGTTCTTCTATCTTTTTTCCCATTTGTTTTTTTGCTTCTTGAAGCTTTGAAGCTAAATCTCCTACTTTTTATTTGGGTATAAATCAAGAGAGGCCCTAAAATTTGAACCTTGCTTGCAGCAAACTGTAGAATCTCATTCTGCTGAGAAATTCACCTGGTTAAAAATAGCCTGCTTTAATATTATTTTTAGAAACATCTATATTTGAAGTATATAAATGGTTAGATACTATGAGCATTATTAGACATGAGCTGTTGGTACATTTTGTAACAGGAAGCTGCTGGTTTTCCATTCACCAAGAACTGGACTTGAGTCAAACACTTGGCACTTACTTGTATGCCTCTAATTTTATCTGTAAATTGTTTTTTCTGAAATAGTTTGTGGAAACAGTCTCAGTTTCTTCAGTTTTGCAAAGCATGGGCATGGAAATAACTGCTAAAACTTAAAACAAATAAACCACCTATTAAAATAAATGAGAAAACAGGTCATTTCTTATTTTAAAACTGGCTGAGATCTGAAGTTTTATTCTGATTCCACCTTATTTTGCCTCTTGAAAGTATTTTTAGGTGTGTTATCCTTGGATTGTTTTTCATTTTAATTTTGGATTGTTTCAGAATTGGAAGCAATGTGTGGGAAAACAATGCCCAAAAGGAAAAAATATCCAATTTCTGTATTTGAAAATTCACTTTTACCAGGACATTTTCCCCTGTGCGTGTTGAGTTTTGGACTGTCATATCATCATATTTTGACAATGTCTTGTTTACTTGCATTTTTTAGTTTGTGTTCATCCCTTGTCTTGGACATTTCCTTAAGTCCTTTTCCTTGTGTGGATTTTTTTTGTCTCTACAGCTGTGGTGACAAGTTGCCATCTGCTCTCTTTCACAGTTGGAAGGAGTCTTCCTAACTGTCTTTATTTTACCTGTCCTGTCACTAATATTGGTCCATTTCTTCTGTCCTGTCCTTGATGTAATGACAGCCACCAAAAGTGCCTTGGCATTGCAGGGCTGTGAAGCCTTCTTGGGGAAACCTGAAGGTGTTTGTTTCACCTGCTGGACAAAGGGAGCTAGTTCTGCACATCCAGGCTTTCTCATGAAATATATAATCCATAAATGAACAGAAACCCCAAACCAGCTCTTGACAGGCTGATTTACTCTCTGGCTGCTGCAGGAGCTCTTCTCAGTGCCGGGGTCCTGTTGGCTTGGTTACACTTTGGCCAAAAAAGGGACTGACACAACCTCCTGATCATTTGCATGTTGCCCCTCATCTCCCAAATAACTCTGTAGGAGCTGACAAGGCCTTTTAGCCAAAACAAACCTGGATTTTTCAGAGTTTTTTAAGAAGAACATCTTCTGTCTGAGGACACCTGTGCTTTGCTATTGGGAGAAGTGGGAGAGGCGTGTGCCAGGCTGGAATTGTAATTTTATGTATTTTATGTGTTTCATGGAGTGACATTCTCACTCATAAAGGCTGTTGTAGTAATGCCTTTTTGTTTCATGCAATGAGGGCATCTTCCCTGACAGGATTGCTTATATTCTGGAAATGCTGACCAAAAATTATTATATTGTATTTTTCTGCTATCCACATACTTGCCTACTGGTAGAAGAAAATGAATACCCTGGTGGGATTTCATGTTGCTGATCTGGCTTGTGTGATATTTTATGGTGAATATGGGTCCTATGACTTTGTTATACTTTTATATCTTGGAAACAAGTATTTAGAAGCAGATTCCTTTTTTCTTTAGCCATCTCCACTTGAGCCGTGTCCACAGCTGGAAACCACAGGTAATTTCAGTGCTGATATTTTGATCCACAAAGTTCAATGTGCAACTTGGATTGCAGCTGGTGGAGACAATAATTAATGGATCAGTCTGGTAAGACGAATTTGATTCCTTTTTAAATTATTCTCCATTTGCCAGAGACCTATGGATATTTAAGTCTTCAGAACCAATCGAGAAATGTCAAGATCTAATGTGCATTGACCATTTGATGCAATAGCTTTGAAAATGGGTTTTGCTTGTCTTGCTCAATGACCAGGGGTCATTCTGCTTCTCAGGACAGCCACATGTGTTCCAGCCTTGTCTGGGGCTGAACTGGGGTGGGTTATTTTGGGAAGGAGTATTTTTGGCATTGCTGCATCTTACTCCTCCGGGTGGGCTCTGGAGCACACAGGGCTCTGGTCCTCCATGGTAACATGCCAGATGGGCACTGCCAAAGAAAGCTGGCAAAAAGGTGCCGGGTCCTCTAGTGTGGAGCTGGAAAGTGGGGGCAGCAGCATCCCTACAGAGCCTCTCCAGGGTAATTGTAAGGAATTTTCCTTATTTCACCGAATCAAACTGCTTTCTGCTTTTCAAGAGGAAGAGCAGTGGTTGCCTAGGATCCCGTTTCCAAGCAGTCAGATCCCAACTTCCCACACTGCAGCAATGTAGATTTTCCTTTCCTGCCTGTGAGGTGCTTTTTAGCCTTCTCCTGGTAGGGTTTGGACCATGAGTGGCTGATGGTGCAACCACCATGATGCAGTATTTGTGGGGGGATGTTCATGCCTGTGGGTCACCACCACTGGTGGGTTGGTTTACCAGGTGGGATAGCAAGGCACTTCACCTTATTTTTAACATAAAAATGAATTCCACCTTCCCCTTGTGGAGCAGGTCAACAAGGAACCTGAAATAATAATTTTTAAAAAGTCTGCATAGCTCCAAGACTTCTTACTAGCAGATCCTTCACTCTCCTTTCACTGTGTCAGCTTTGTGCTGAGACTTAATCTCTTGGCCACAACCGTGTGACCTAAGGAAGATTTAGCCCTCTTAATTGCCTTCTGAGTGCTCTCAGATTCAGCAGGAGAGGGGTTTGTGTTGAATAAACACCAAATTTCCTCAATTCCCTTCACAGTCTGAGAAATGTTCACTGGTCTTGGACACAATGGAGGGGACTGATGCCACCCTTGGCTGCTGTGTCAGCATTTCCGAGCCAATGGCCCATCAGATCCACTCAGTGTTCATTGTGCAGCCTTAAGCAAAGAGAGATCTGAAATTTCAGCGTTCTGCTGGCAAACAGTTGCATTTTAAATAATTTTTCAGCGGTTCTTAGTAGCGTGAATAAACGGATTTTCAACAAATAAAAAGCCCCGGGCTTTGCACGAGCATGGGTGCGTTTTGGTGGCACAGACAATACGTGTGGAGGAAGGAGGCTCTTGCAAACCATCTTGGGAGTGGCTGCAGCATCACTTGGAGCCACTGCCCTCCCTGAGAGGAGCTGAAATGTCAGGGCTTGGCTTGGCCAGTGCTCTGCACCATTTACAGCCCTGCTGCCTCAAGTCCGGGAGCTCAGCTGATTTGCATGGTTTAAAGTGCCAGCTCGGTTTAATGTAGAGCAGCTGGTGTACGCTTAACTCCTTCAGGAGAAAACCTAATACCAGCAGATCACATTATCCAGGGCTACGCTGCACATATTTATTTATTTACCTGTCTGTCCCTTCTCCTCGCTGTTCCCTTTGCAAGGATCATTTGTGCACGGCTGATGGAGCGCTCTGCTCGCTGCTGGTGTTTCTGTATCTCACAGAGCTCACACAGCACTCGGTCCCACCGTGTGACAAATGCTTGTTGCATCCTCCTGAGCACCCACTTGCACGCTGATCTTAGCAGGCAGGACTCTGAATTAAGATGTGTCACGGTGAAGGGTGGTGAGATTAGTTGGAAGAGGGACAGGTGTAGAGGCCTGGATTAGGTGGATTACTGCGTGGTCAATTTCTTAGGGTTAAATTTCAAGGTTGAAAACGGCTAATTGCACAATTATGGAATTAGGATGTGCTGTGCTGTTCCTCTGGGTGCTGTGCCGGCAGCCAGAGTCACCTTGTGAGGGAAGGAGGGCTTGGAGGATCAAAGAATTCCTTTGCTCCCCTGAAATAATTAGCATAACCTCTGTGAGAGGATGGAGGGAGCATAATCTTTTAATACCAACCTTTCTCAAAATTGACCTTGTCACAGGCAGATTGAGCCTCTCACAGAGGGACAGATGTGTGGCAGAGTCACTTTTACTGCATCAGAAATGCTGGCACAGGATCTCATCCTCTGCCAAAATTCTCTTTGCCTTTCCCTGGGTGATCAGCCTCTACTGCCAAAGGCTCTGAACGTGCCTATGGATGAACTGTGGGATATTGATGGACTTTACAGAATCAGGGCTTCCTCAAGGCACTTACAATGGAGCATTCTCTTCCTTTGAAAATCCTTTATTCTGTCAAGCTCAAGCTGAATTTGCTCTTGAAACAACAGTTTCAAGTGGTCACTTTTGAAGACCCTCATGGGTTCCAAGTTTTATCTCCATTAAGCTGGAGATAAAACGTGTGTTAGGTTCTTTTGACACGGGTAGGTCCTTAAGGGCTGCCTCTCAAATTTGAGTGTTTCTGTTACCCTTTCTAAACCTTTGTGGTAGACAATACCATGTGGTTGCTTGGTTGATACCAGTTTGGTGGATGGGACAGGAAAGTCATGTGGTGCAGGAGAAAGGACAAGTCTTCCCTGGTGAAAACTGATTATTGTCTTTTTTTTGTAGTGAAAGGGAAACCTCTAAGAAGGTGACCTCCCATAATCTTCTTCCATGAATGCAGGAAAGAGAAATGGTCTTGGGTGATGAAATATTTCATTCTTCCATCTTCTGTTGTCCCTGTGTAAGATCACTAGCATGCCTGCATCCTGAGGAAGATTATAGCCCTGCATTATATAGGCACATTAATTCTGTTGTAGTCTGTGTATATCACAACTAGGTTGAACATCTGAATGCTTTTTGTGTGTAATATGAGAATAAATTCAGCCTTCTGAGAAAAAGCCTTTTCTCTTGCAGGTTGAAAATACAGCCAAGCACGATGCATCCATCCTTTAAGCAGACAGAAACCATTTTGTGAGGCAGTTTAGAAGGTTCCTTTCTAGCTCAGGTGGAGCAGTGCAGTTCAGTAATTGGTTGTCAGGCACCAGGTCAAAACTTGGAACAAATGAGGCTATTGGTGTTTATCAAGTCTGACTCTAGGCTTCTGGAGCAGGAGCAAATTACCCATCTTTTCATTTATGCTGTGTGCAAGAGCTGTCTGTGGGTTTGTAATCACCAACCATGTCACTTGGGTGTCTCAAGTATTGTTTGTTTTCTTTTTAGAGCTAAGGGATAAGTTTGTTTATTTTAATGCTTTTCCATTGGTTAATACAAACTTTTCAGGGCTCCGAGCTTGGCCTCTAATGCTTATTATTTTTCATTCCTTGCTATTTTCCACCACAGATATTTTTATTTTGCTGTTTTTAAGACTTTTCCAACCAGCCAGAAGGTTAGGAAAGCCAGTTCCAGCAGACTGGACAGGCTGTGAAAAGCCTGAAGAAATGATAAGAGCAGTTTTTATGGCACCCTCGTTTTGAGCCCTGCCTTTGTGCCAGGAGGGGTTTCAGTCCTAAAGGGCAGGGAGGATGCAGGGTGAGTCTGTGAGCCACAGGCCATCACCATCCTTACCTCCTTCCTGCCTGCTGCATTTATCACCAGCAGCTCCCTTATCTCACAGGTGTTCTGCAGAGATAAACCCATTATAATTCCAAGCAGCTCAGGTAAAGTGATACCTGCAGCCATGGATTACCTTAAATAGCTAACTGTGGGACTTAGAAACCTCCATGCATGTGTGATCTGGTATTTTCTTGCTGATCTTGCTTCTTCGGGTAATGCTTGAATCAAAGCAAGAGATGCTCGATTCGAAGTCCTTTCTGGTAATGATTGATGGTTTTTAATTACACTTGTGGAAATAGAAGTCACATTGTTAGGAGAAGGTTCTCAGTTATAAACAGGTATCATTACTTTTGGCTGTGCCTTCTGAAAACAGCAGTTTGTCCTTCATTGCTGAAAATAATTTAAGGAGAAGATGAGAACTGAAGAGCTGCTAACGCTATTTCAAATGGTAATGAGGAGTTTGTGGGCTGTGGGTTTCCATTTGCACTCCCCTTCTCTTCCATCTGCCCACGAGGAGAAAATCAGTGGCTGAGAAAATAAGAGGATGTCCTGCATTTAGGCAGCCACAGAACCACCAGTTACACACAAAACCGTGTGAGATTTGTAATGGAAGCTGAGCCTGTGAAAGCACTGCTCTGAAAAGGGAAGAGAAGTGTAAGAAAAGGCCGTTGAGGTTTTGTAGGATGGAAGAAGGAGATATTAAGCCCCATGAAATGCATGATTGACCACGTTAGTAGAAGTGAGGAATCTGCAGAGTGTTAATTTGTAGTATGTAAAACAGCTGAGAACTATCTGTGAAGGCTGTGATTATGCTAATTTATGCAGTCCACATTGCTACTTACTGCAGTTTAAAAATAGCTTTTTTTCCAGAGATCTAGAGCTACTGCAGATTGGCTTTGCATTTAGCTCTGCAAACCCAGTCTGAACACAGAACAAAGCCTGACTGATGTGGTCTTTTCATCACAGAATCACAGAACAGTTAAGGTTGTAAGGAACCTCTGGAGATCATCTAGTCCAACCCCCCTGCCAAGGCAGAGTCACCTAGAGCAGATTATACCCAAACAAACTTGTCCTGGTGGGTTTTGAATACTTCCAGAGGGGAGCACTTGATGACCTCCTGTTATTCTGTGGAACAGGCTAAGGAGGTCTTAGCCCGTTCCACAGAATATCAGAATATGCTGAACTGGAAGGGACCTACCTTCCAGAATCATCAAGTCCAACACCCAGCCCTGCACAGGATGCCCCAAGAAAGCCCAAGAGTGTTTTCCAAACTCTTCCTGTGCTCTGCCAGCCTTGGGGCAGTGCCCCCTGCCCTTGGGAGCCGTGTGATGGGTGAGGAGCCTTTTCCTGATATACAACCTAAACCTCCCCTGACTCAGTTTCAAGCTGTTTCCTCGAGTTCTGTCCCCTCACAAGGAAATTTTAACTTCCATGAGGTCTCTCCTCAGTCTCCTCCAGGCTGAGCAGAGCCAGGGCCCTCAGCTGCCCTCCAGACCCTTCACCATCCTCGTGGCCTCCTCTGGACACTCTCTAACAGCTCAATGTCCTTTTTATGCTGTGGCACCCCAAGCTACCCCAGCCCAGAGCAGAGGGGACAATCCCTCCCTTTCCTGGCTGGCCATTCTGTGCTGGTGTCCCCAGGACAGGGCTGGCCCTCCTGGCTGCAGGGCACTGCTGACCCACACTCAGCTTGCACTGACAGGACCCCCAGGTCCTTTCTGTGGCCCTGTTCTCCAGTGTCTCATTCCCCAGCCTGTCTGTGCATCCCATGCAGAATTCAGCACTTTCCCTTGTTGAACTCCACACAGCTGGTGATTGCCCAGTCCTCAAATCTGTCCAGATCTCTCTGCAGGGCCTCCCTGCAAGCTCCTTCCAGTTCTGTATCATTCCAAACTTGCTTAGCATTCGTTTGAGTCCAGCATCCAAGAAGTTGAAGAGCACGGGGGCTAAGATGGGCCCTGCAGAGCTCCATTAGTGAAAGTGTTGCCACCCCATTCCCTGCCACCCTTGGCACCCAACCCATGAGCCAGCTGCTCACCCACCACTCAGTGCCTTGGAGTACCTTGGAGAGGTATTTGGCCCATCTTCTGCCCCTCTACATGCCATTGTTTTGGGTGTTTATGGGAGGTAAGGAACAAAAAGGCAGGGAGGGGGAACCTCCATGTACTGGTTGTGATTAAAACCAATTTTCAGGTTGTCATTTGAACTACATTTCCGATGAGTGTGGGTGAAAATGAGGACGAAGAAATGTATTGCAGCTGGAGGCAGTGGCTAATTTCATATTCTGATTTCGTGTTTTAAATTCTGAAGGAGCCAGAATGAATTCTGCAGTTCAAGTCATAATTTAGCATTATGAATAGAATTACAGACAATACCGGAATTGAAATTAAAGAGCAAAGCAATTTGGGACAAAAAGTCCTAGTGTGTAACTTGCATTTCAGCAGCTGTTCCTCTGACAAGAAGATGCTGTGGGTTTTGACTACCAGAAGATGAATCCATCCTAAGAATGATTTACAGAGGTGGGTGGAAGCCAAGAGCATGTAATTTCCTTTTTTCTTCTGCCATTTTCAGTCACATTTCCTTTCCCAGTGTGGGGATGAGACTTGTGATAGAAAAAGCTCATTTAACAGAAAATGGTGGTAGAGAGCAGTGGTTACAATGCGAGTTATTCCAGGTCCTACTTTAGGATTATATTAAATGGTTTTTGGCTTAGGTCAGTGGGTGACTGAGTGTCCCTGTGAGGGAGGGAACGCTGATCTCTCTGGGGCTGGAGGTGGAAGCTCCTGGTGGGCTGAGGTGACTGAACACTCAGAACTTTAAGTCTGAAAAGCAGGTGTGCATCAGTGACATTTTGCTTACCTTACTGTAATTCCAGGTAGGATATTCTGATCTCAGATCGGAGATGGAACTTTATATATGGATTATATTTTTCCTATAGCTCCATTAAAAAACCCCACAGATCTGTTGATTAGGCTGCTGAGAAGTTTAGAAACTGCAGTCCAGGGATTCTGGATGGAGCCAGATTGCTCTTTGACTCACAGCACCATCATTCAGTGTGATGTCTGCAGCTTGTGTTTACAATGGCAATTCTTTTTATTTTTAGTTATCATTATATTACTTTTTATTAATATATATGTAATTTAGTATATATATAAAATATATATACTAAATGTATCTAATTTTATGTATTAATTTTGGGATTTAGCTATAATTATGTATTTTTTTTATTTTTAGCTATGAGGGTTTTTTTACTAAATTACATATATAATTTAGTGT
>VXBR01006093.1:704802-746189 GCA_013400215.1 Cisticola juncidis
ATAGAAATAAAAATGAAATATAAGTATAATAGAATATAGAAATAAAATATAAAGTAAAAATAAAATATAAATGAAAATAAAATATTTATTATTAATTATGTAGTACTAAATTCAAATAATTACATAAATGATAATTAAATAAATAATATAGTAAAATGTAACGATTTCATAGTTTCCATGAATATAAAAATCTGAAAACCACTTGGCTTGCTTTCTCTCATTCCTGGTGGAAATATAAATATTTTAGTAAATTTATAATATAGTATTCTTTAATTTAATTTTTTTGCATGTGAGTAAGCATTAAGCATCTCACACAACCAGTACTTGCCTTCTTTTATTAGCAGGTAGTTTGTGATTAGGGCCATGATGGTGAGGCTGTGACTGCTCAGATGTTTTCTGTGTTACCTTTCTGTCTGGAAAGCCTTACTTCAAATACACTGATTTATTATTGTAATGAATCTGCTTTTTTTTTAATTTTGAAATGACAAAAATTTCTGATAGATGATCTGCTCAGTTAGTGATTTTATTATAACGATCCCAACCTTGTGGTCTAAGAATCACGACCCCACAGGGCGAGTACTGTTGAAGTGAAGGACAGAGGATGATTTTGGTGTGGAAGGGCTTAACAAGGCTTCTGAACTAAGCAATAATTGAATTTCTTTTTTTTAAAATCAGTGTCTTCTGCAGTGAAGTACTGGAAAGCTTCTGGAGCACTCCCAGGGTGCCAAATTCTGTCTTGGTTTGGAAAGTTCTTTGTTCTCTTGTGGTACATGCCTTAGTGTTCAGAAGGTAGAAATACTTGTTGCTTGATTTTGGTTTTGGGCATTGTGGTGGAAAATTTACATTAGGAAAGGGTCCACAATACAGGATGCTGGGATTTATGGGGATGAGAGGTCTGTGGGGAACAAGAAGTCTGTTCTGGCCTTGTGTAGAAACATTTTCATGACTAAATATGGATTTAGGAGGCAAATTTGTGCCCTTTTGGAAAACCTTATTTAAATTTCGAGTAGATTGCCTAGATTGATTTACTGAGAGTTGTGTGAGGGGTTGCTGAATCTTGAAGTGGCAGCTCTTGTTCTGGAGGTGTGTAGCATAAACATGTGTAAGAATTACTACCTAAATAAGACAAGGAGTGGGAGGGGTGACAGGCATGGAGAGAAGTAATGAGATTGACTCAGTGCTTAAAAAGTGCTTTTCAAGGAGTAAAGGAAAGCACACCTGCCACTCTGGGCACCTTAGTCTTTTGTAAATAGAATTATTTTCATGTGTCATTTCCACACCCTGTGTTGAAAATATTGCAAATGTTGCCTGGTTGACTTTTTCATTTTTTTTGAGAGAGAATGAATGTATTTAATTAGGTTCCTTGCCCTCACATCCAGTTCTGTCTCTGTCTCCATACAACCTGTCCTTGACTGACTCTGCTCCAGCACAGGTCAAACCATCAGGTCTCCCACTTTCTTTGGTGCATTTATTTTGTGTGATATTTGATTTTTCCATTCTGGGGTCATCACTTGCTGTGCCAAATCCCATTTCTACCCAGCAAGGCTGGGGAAGGCGTGTGTGCTCTTGGGGGGAGGCCTGAGGTGTGGGTGCTGATGGGACAAGCTGGAATCATTGTTTTGGGAGAAGCAAAGGTGCCAGTGATTTATGGCTCATTTTGGGCCCTGCTTTTCTGCTGAGCCCAGCTCCTCTCCCCATGAGCTGTGGGCCATGGGAGCCTCATGTGTCCTTTCCTTCTGGGCTGGGGGTCCCTGGGGGCTCAAGGGCACCCCTAAAGATGATCTGTGTTTGTTTTGAGTCCTCAGCTGTGTCCTTAAAGAAAGGGAGCAGGCAGAACTTTCTGCTCAAGGCCCATTAAACACCTTTAAATTATCCCAGAGAAACGGGATCACATGTTATCCATCCCTGCTTTTTTTGCTGCCTTGCACTGGAGATCCCATACTGCCTTGGAGGGTGTGTGGTGACTCCAGGAAGCAGGCCAGAAATTCAATACTGAGTGGGTGCTTGGGAGGCCTTCCTGTAAGAAGTACACAGAAATATATTTAGGGTCTCTTTGAGCTAAAGAGAAATGCCTAATAATAATATTTAGTAATTTAGTTTGTGCTCAGAGGTAAAGCAGTATCTGTAATCCAGGTATTGTATGAAAGCAATAGCTTGCTTTTTATGATGTACTTACTGTTAGGGTGACTATTCATCCACAGGCAAATATTTTTGTTTTATAAAATAAAGACCCTTTAATGTCGTTTCGAAGGCAGAGCCATTGGCTATGTGTGTTTAACAATAATGTGAATGGGGCCATGTGTTGGGTTCAATTTGGTGTCAGCTGTTCATTGCTGATCTTTGACTGGTTAATTTAATGTTCTCTGACATTTGCTCAACCAGCTTTTTTGTCGTTTTGCTTTTTCTTTTCTTCTTTTCTGACAAGTGATTGCCAGTGAATTGACTGATGAGAGAATAAGGGAGTCTCGAGGTGGTGTAAAGCAGCAAAGAGATACATTTGGGAGCCATGGATCATTCCCTGAATAGAGGAAAGGAGAGGGGAATCTTGAACCTTGTGTAAAAGTTATGGTTTGTTACTTTGTTAGACATCTGTTTTCCTGATGCTAATTGTATTTAATCCTTCTTGGGGGTGGAGGCTGCTCTCAGGGCTGCTCAGTACTTTTATGAGGTCTGCCAGTCTTAGCTGTCCTCATGGAAATATCAGGCTGCTAATCTGATCTTGGGGTTGTTTGCTTTTTGAGACAAGCATCTGTAGAGAGTTGGGAGAATAAAATGTTGTCAGTGCAAAGCAGGTGTCCATGTAGGATGGGCAAAGCCCTCCCTGACCCTTGTCCCTTACCCAGGCATTGTCACATCCTAGTTCATAGGAAGAGTAACCATAAAGGGTCACACTCAATAGACACAAGCGTTTAAAACACTACAAAACCTCATTTAGACCATCACAATCCTTTAATGTGCTCTTTACTAGTAGTTATACTAAAAAAAGGAAAAACTGAGAGTGTGGAAATACAGGAGCACATGTGCTAAATGCAGTTATATTGTGTGTAAATGCTTAGTGCAGGGTGTGTTGCTGAGAGCTTTCTGCATTACTGATTTGCAGAGCACTGGACAAATGTCAGCATACAAAACTGCACAGGCTTTGTCCCTCAGTCCATGGAGAAGCCTGATTTAGGCTACCAAACAGCAGCAGTATTCCATGTATTCCATATATTCCATAGTATTCCACGTATTCCATGTTTTATACCACACAGACCGTTGGGGTTTTCTTCACTTGTGTGTTTTTGTGCAATCTCAGTGTGTAAGATTGCTCATTTTTCAAGTAATCCTAATTTTTACCAGTTATTGCTTAAGCTAGTTCATACTCAATAGTAATTTCTTTGGCCAACTGAGGAGGAGGAGGAGGAGGAGTAAATTTTTCCCTTATGCACTAATAAAGTGAGGTTTGAGGACTTCATGGCAAAACATCCATCCCTCAAATCCTCTAGGAGCTTCTGAATCATGGAGTAAAAAGAGTAAACAATAAAGAGATCTATATCTTTTGAAGGCACAACTTATTAATATTCTTTACAGTGTGTGCTGGGAAATGTTAGTTCCTGGTGTTTCAATGTTCTCTTCAGAAATACCTCTGCATGCAACTCAGGATGAATCTGTGGGCTGCTCATGTTTTAATAACTAAATTGTGCTCTGCTTGGTTTCTTCTTGGGGATCTCTCAGCCAGCGAGAGCAGATGAGCTGACAGTAATTTCCCTAAGGATCTGTTTTTCCAAAACACCTACTGGAGATGCAGATTTGCCCCGTGGAGCGGAGCAGCTGCTGCCTTTGTCAGCTCCCATAGAGTTCAGTGAGATATTTTCTCTTTATTGGCCTTTGTGTCCCTGGATTCGTGCCTGGAAGTGTCACTCACCTCCTTAAAATGATGCTCGTGTTTGAGAACGATGGAGCTCAGTGGCTTCAATGCCTATATTCTGTGTATTTCTATATCCCCTGGAGCTATGTTTCCATGAATATGTAGAATGCTGCCTTCATTTTCCACTTTTTACCCCTACAAAACATACTTTTCCTTGGCATCTGCATTAAGGAGATGGGGCTTCTGCATTGAAGATGTGGTTTTTATAGGGGGTACACCTCAGGAGCTCTATGTTGTTGGTTTCTTATCTGCTTTTCTTCATGTTAGAGCTGGGATTAATGCATGGGATGCAGTTTTCGTGTTCAGGCTTGGTGTTTATTAATTCTTACCTATATTACAGTCTCACAAATTGTGAGCTCTAACTAACAAGGTAGAAAATTACTCTGTCTCTAACACATTCCAAGGTCTTTTTGAGCACAAGCTATCCAATAATGAGATGACAGCTATATTATTTGTACTTTTGACCCAATAATTGACCACCCAAGATCTGCGATGTGGACCTCTTCGTCCAGTTAGAAAAAAAGACCCAAAACCAAGAAGAAGGTGAAGAAGAAGGACTTAGACAACACCTTAAATCATCCATATTGCCTTATATATATAACTGTCTACTAAAACCTTGAACTCTTAAGTTTTCCACCCTGTGAGATCACAGAATTCTATTCAAACCACACACCCACAGTCCCAGTGCTGTCACTCAATTTTGGAGCCTTCTCCACAGCCTCAGGTCAGTTCAGGGTTTTCCTGGGGGTCAGTGCCTGGCAGCACAGAAAGCCTGGAATTCCCAGCTTCCAGAATTCCAGCAGCACATGAAAACCTTTCTGGTAAAAAGTCCGTGATATTGAGGTTTTGTGCCTCTTCCAGAAGCCCTCAGTAACTGGCAACTGTCTGGACCTGTCCTCCTGATGTTCTCAGGGTGTCACCAGCCTGGGTTCCCTGGAAGGATTTGGCATTTTGAGGCTGTTCCAGTGCCAGATGCAGCCATGGTCTTGCTCCTCCAGAGTCCAGCAGTGATGGCTCAGGAGAAGACCTGCTGGAGGTGTCTGGGAAGGTTATATATAGAGAAAAATGAGTTTGTAACCTCATAAACATTGTGGGATTGCATAATTAATATTTTCAACGCAAACATTGCCAAAGGGATGAAACAAACACTGGAAAAGTGACAGTTCTAGGAAATTCAGCAATAGAATTGTTTTGTTCAAAAACCAACAACAAAACCAAACAAAAAAACACCTGCAAAACCAGAAAAACCTCAAACAAACAACCGACCTCAAATCCAAGTGGTGAGCTGCTTTTTCTTTCACGTTGTTTTAATAGTAGTTTTGGTTTTCATTCACAACTCAACCGTTTGCCCACAGCTGAATTAATTCGTTACAATTTCAACTTTCAGATGTTGCTCTTAGCCTGCCTTTTGCAAAAAGTGGCCTGGCAAAAATCTCGAGGTAGTGCTACAACAGCTGCTGCAGATTTTTTTCCTTCTTAACTTTTTTTTCCACCTATTTCTGAAGTTGTAAGATTACAGAGCTTGAACTGAGGTTAACAAAGAACTGGGCCAGTAATGCTATAAATAACAGTTGTTCCATCAGGGCAACAGGCAGCCAGTCCTAGTAGCTCTTTTTTTCTTTTTTCTCCTCCTAGTATTAGTATCTCTGGTTAATTTCTGAATCAACATTTTATATGGGTGCATAATTCACCTTTTTTTCTTCTTTTTCAAACTGGCAACACGCTCTTTGTTCTGCATTCTTCCAACCCTTGCTCCAGGCAGAAAAGAACAACTGATGTTGATGTCGCTGAGATTGTTTCTGTGCCTAGGATCTGTCCTCGGAATGATTGCCAGTAAATGGCTCTGATTTTATCTGCAGCTAAGCCACTGCTCTTATCTGATGTTACATTAAACCTTGGTTTCATACATAGGTGGGCTTTCATCTGCATCCTGTGGGAACATTTGGACCACATCTATAGCATGGATCAAAAGTGAATGTTCTCATCCCAAGAAAAACCGAGCATTAACCAAGTTTAAAAAAATATATACAGTAAGATGTTTGATTTCTATGGGTCCCAGTAAAATGACCACAAGGATTAGTAGCAGGAGTTTATTACCTTTAAATTCCATGTAATTTTTCTTCTCACTAAATTCGGCTAAATGTTAGCAACGTGAGTTTGCTGGAGTAACACTTTCTTAGGTGTAGGTGTTCAGGCAAAAGCAGGACCAAATGGGAAACTAAAAGCAGGATATCAAACAGAGAAAGGGACTGTGTAGGTGTGTGTAAAATTACATTGGAATTTGAATGATGGAGGCCCCAGTGAGGACAGGCTGCTGTCATTACCTTGTGCTTTCTGGATTTTCCAAAGCTTGCAGCTCTTTTGATCAACCTCCTTGCTGCCTTACAATTCTTGAAGGACTATTAATAACAGTAGAAGTATTTAAACCATCTGCATTTTAAAAAGGGATGTATGAAGCAAAATCATAAGGAACTGTTAATAGTCTTAGCCTGGTGTAGGTCATGGTGTTAAAGAATTGGAAATTCCTATTAAATATCTTTTATGTTAAAACTCTTTCTGCTGGAAATAGATGAAGCCTACAGTTGATCTGCCTTGTGACAGGTCTATTAAAGGACTGTGCTATATATATATTTCTGAGGAAAGCTTCAGGAGCAGTGCAAGAATTATTCCTTTTGCTTGGATGATTTTTTTTCAGGAAGGTACAGGAGGCCTTTAAGTGGCTGATGACTGTGAAGAGGCTTCCAGACAGACATTCCCAAACCTCCTGTACCTGTGGGAATTGTGCCTTGTACTGTCACTTCTTGATCAACCACAAAGTATGCTTTTAAATTATTCATTCTGGTCTGCTGTAAGTTTTACTTCACTGATTTTTTTTTTTTTAACATAGAAGGAGGTGTTGGAAGTTCACTATTGGAATTTTTAGCAAAACCCTACAGCAGTGAATTGCCAGATCAATGAAAGCTGGTGTCACTGCAGTGAACCTCTCTAATTGGGAGCATAGGATTTGCTGTCACAGATCAGGCCAGTGGTTTCCTGAGTCTGAGGGCATCCTGCCTGCAGCAGTGCCCACACCAGCTGGCTCTGATGGAAGCAGCATCCCCAGCAAGGCATGAGGTCAGTGGGAAATGCAAAAGCAGAATTCTCCTCTTGTGCCGTACAGGGAATCATTCTGCATCCCAAAGACAGTGAATTGCTAACTGGGGTCCTGGCCAGCCTGTCTGTACGTGGGCTTCAGGGATAAAATCACTAATTGTTCATATGGTGCCAAGCTAAACTTAGCTGCAGAGCTTTGCTCCTTCCCATTAGGAGGAGTATTTCTTATTTATTTATAAATATACAAAAACATGTGATTGAGAAGGTCTTGGTGACACAGACTGCTGTGGAGAAGGGGGAACTAAAATTTTTTATAATATCTGCACCCTAGAGCTTTTTTCCTATATTCCCTTAGTCTGCATCATAGCTGGGGACACTGCCCTTCTGTGCCCCTTTAAATCTGATCTAGAGCCAAATGTGCAGCTTTAACTTTTGCCAATTTTCTCCTGTCTAATTGGCATATAGATCACGATACAGAAAGCACCCCCAGCCTTCTAAATGGAAGCAGGAGGAACTAAGCTGGAAGCAGGGTCAGCATTGACAATTTAATGTCATTTAGAAAGTTATCAGTCAGTGCAAGATTCAGTTAGATTTCTATCTGTGAAACAGATGGCCAACTGCAAGACCATTAGATTAGGTTTGTTATGTTTGTGGAAATTAATTCAGCACTTTATTTTTTTGTTTGGAGGAGGAAGAAAGAAACAACTTGTAAGTGCTTAGCAGGGACAATTTGTAAAGGTGACCTTATTTCTTATAAAATATGGCAAACCCCTCGTGATCCCTGGTATGCAGGAAGCTTTTTCCTGTAGCCTGATTTCTGGGCTGTGTGGCAGTATAGTGAATGACATTAAATCAAAAATGCTTCCATCTATGTACAGGGGTTGTTAATATATTCAAATACAAGAATGTTACCTCAAGATCTCATTAAGAATTCTTGTAGGGCTGGGCATCTGTGTGGGCTGCATCCCCTCATCTCTATGTTGATACAAATACACACAAGTATTTCCTTTTTTCTCTACTGAAAAGTGAGGACCAGATTTTAAAAATGCCAGAGATCTGGCACATGTTTATTTTTTTTTTAAAAACTGCTTGAAATTTTCTGAAAGGTTGCTTGTTTATTTTGGTGGCTAGGAGGAAGATGAGCTCTTGGGATGCGACTCCAGTGGGAGAAGCTGGATCCTCCTGAGAGTCTTTTTGTGTGGCTTTGGGTTGGAGCCTTTGCCACACAAATTAATGCTCAGCTGTCACAAAATATTTTTCACTATCTTAAAAATGCAGCTTAAAATAAAAATGGGCCTCTCAAAAGTAGGTCACACCTAGGGTTTGTCTAGCCAACTGTCCCATTTCTGACAGTGCCCAGGAGCTGGAGCAGCATCAGAAATAGGAATATGGGTAGAAGATAAAAAAAGTCTTAGGAAATGTATTTGGCTCCTCCTTGTTCTTACTCTTACCATCAATGGGCCTTAGAAATAATGGAATTAAAATGTAATTCTTTAACTGTCAGCATCAGTACTGTCCAGTGCTTCAGCATTCCTGTTCAGAAGAGTTGAATGTGCACTCATTAATTGAGAATTGAGTACAGGCTTGAAGCAGTCACGTGGTCAAGCCTTTGCTCAATTTGGGGTTTGTTTCCTCCTCTCTTCGTTCCTTCCATCCCCAGGTTTTGCACTGATCTTGCCTGGCAGATAAAGTGATGAATAGGTTGTTGGCCCTCCTAACTCAGCTGCAGTGATTTTTCATCCCTGTGCTGGTTTCCTGTTGTTTTATGTTGTTCCAAGCTTCTGGCAGCTCCAGAGGCATTGCCTCTCGTGGAAAACCTTGGACACTGAGCTGGATTACGTTTTACAGAGTGAGGAAGGTGGGGCACGTGACCTGACTCTTTTTTGGGTGGCATTGGGCACTCTGTTCTTGGGAGAGGAGGATGTTTGGCTGGGGGCTGCAGTGTTGGTATGGACTGAGCCTGCCCAGCCCATGGTTTTGAAGTCTCATTTTTTGTCCATCAAATACTAAGCAGACCCAAAAGGGAATGTTGGCTGGTCCTTCTTGGCTGAAAGAGGACTAGGATTTAGTGCGAGACCAAGGCCAATTTCTGTAATTCCCTAATCCCCAGTGCAAAATGAGTTTGTTAAAAATTAAGAAAAGCTTTTGCAACGTTGCCTGGCCCTCAGTGTTTGGATCAGATAACTTTCATCTTCATGCACTGCTAGGAGTTGAAAGGGTTTAGTATCATGTGCCTTAGAAACCAACTTTACTTTTACTTGGAGTTGCTTCACATCTGTGAAAGTTGTTTTGACAAATTAATCCTCAAAGCAATCAAGAGAAAATGAAATAGAGGAGTGAGTTTGTTCTTAAAATGCTACATGGCAAGTCAGGTTCCATTTCCAGCCCTCTTCAGATGATTATCTCTTGGAATCTTTTCCTTGCCCTTTGTTTCTCAGGGTCCAATCCAGCAGTGATAGTTCATCTGTTCTGATTCCTCCTGCGGCCATGGCTTTGTGCCCAGAGGAGATGATACTGCAAACACACAGATTTGTGACCCCAGGTGAAAAATACCAATGGAATTACAGCAGCTGTTTGGAACAGCCTCTCCCATACCTTTCCCAAATAGAGAAAACGAGTCTGTCTTCATTAGAAAAGTTTAGAGGGATTATTTACTGCCATGAGCCAAGTGTGCCAAGACTGCATGGAGTTCTGGGAGCTGATCACATGGAGAGCTGGGTGCTTACAGCAGAAGCTCTAAGGCTCCAGCAGCCTGGAGTCAGCTCCTTCTCCCATCTTCAGTGGTCAGGGTTTTTGGGAGGAGCATGTGCAAACTGCCCCCCTTCTCACACTCAGCCTGGTGCCTGTCTGCATCAGCAGGGTGTGTCTTGGTAGGGAAAGACAGGTATCTGTCAGGGAAAACTGGAGTTTGCCTTGGAATGGAGGATGTAAAACCCCCTCTCTCCAAATTATTACAGTTTTTCAATTCGGAGCTTTCAGGCAAAAATATGGGAATGGGGATAACAGTTCTTTATTAAGAATATTAAAAATACAAATGCAGTAATACAAAAAAACCAAACAAGCAAGCAAGCAAGCAAACAAAGAATCCTAGAAAACCCTGACAGAGTCAGGAGTACAACCTGACACCCTCTCGGCCAGGGTGTTGGAAGCAGTCTCAATAAGTCCTCCTGCAGTGACAGATGTGGCTCTGTTGGAGCAGAGATGATCCTGCAGACAGGTTGAGTGTGGTGAGATGAGTCTGGTCTTCCTCTGAGAATCCAATGGAAAAGAGGAATGTCTGGGGTCCCTGTGTCCCCATTTTTATCTGGGTAGGGAATGGTTGGCTCCTCCCCACTGGTGGAGATCTCCCACTGGGATGGTGGAATGTGTCAGTCCCTGTGACCCTCAGTGGCCCATGAACAGAAGATCTCCCCGAGGGTGGGCAGTGGTGACAGAGCTCACAAACCCTGCCCCACCTGGTTTAACAGCTGGGCTGTTACCAGAAGGCCTCCACCCTCCTCCCACTGGAGTTATAAGAAATAAAAGAAAGCATCCCCCAACTGCTTTCTACAGATAAAATAGAATACATATTTTTATTTTTTTTTCCTCACGTAACCTATCACAATCTGTTGCTCCAGCACAGTCCTGAGCCCATCAGAGCCTTGGCCCCCTAAGCTGTTTGGGGAGAGCAGAGACTTCATGTCCCAGCACATCACGTTCTCCTCAGACTCCATCCAAGCCCCTGTGGCCCCCACCTGCCCAAAACAAACACCCACCCCTGCCTCGGCGAGGGGCTTTGCTGGGGGGGAGCTGGAGTGGAGACACCGTGGCTCCCGGGCTGTTTGCTTTTCAGGGAGCCGTTCAAAGGGGCCCGTGGATCTGACTCTGGCAGCAGTGTGCCTTTTGCAAAACCAGCAGTGAGCATGTCAGGCATCTATCCTTCAGCTTGGCAGGAGGGGAGGTGGAGCAGCCCCTGCTTCTCACCTTGGCAGCACCGACCGTGTTATTTTTGTTAAAGAATTCCAGCCAAGCATCTCAGCGGTGCCAGTTCTCCGTGTTTTTAGGGAATGCCAGCAGCAGCGGTCAGACCGTGGAATTAGGGCTGATTTGCACATGGTGGGGTCTTGCCAGAGGGCAGGCAGCCCTTACTGCACCAGGCTGTGTGTGTCTGTTCCAGGTCTCATTCAGCCTGATGCTTTTTAGCTTGTGTTTGTGATGGATAAAACCTTCAAGGTCTAAAAAGGGGTGTATCTGGAGATTTTTGTTGTGCAAAATCTTGGCTTTCCTTTCAGGGCATCCCTTTCCGTAGATGTTAGAAGCATTTACGTGAAGGGGTTGTCTCTATAATAGGTAGAAAACCTCCTGATTGTGTAAAAATCCCCAAACAACCCAAACTAAGAACAAAACAAAAGTCAAACAAAACCCCAACAATTTCTTTCATCATTCATTTAATGCCTACAGTGTCAAACACAAAAGACCTGCCAAACTTTATTCTTGCTGTGAATAGATTTGATACGATAAAATATACTGATCCTGTTGGAAATTGATGCCAAACCTTGGAACTCTGTGTTAGACACAGCAGTAAGAGAAGGGAGCAGTGTAAGGGAAGAGCTGCAGGAGGGGTGGGAGTTGTGAAGTGTGACTGTGTCAGAAATCTGAGCGCTGTGCATGCGTGTCTTCAGCTAAAATTAACCACCCAAGCCTCACATGCCAGCACATATATATATATTATCATTTAACTGTGCACCCCTTGAGAAGGAAGAGCGAGCTGGACTCAAGGAGAACATATTCACTTTAAATATGCCAATAAGTAGTATGACCTTCCAGGTCCCTGTTCGTGGGAGAAGTAAATTTTCCTGTGACCATTATAAAACAGTAAGCAGCTCTTGGCTCCTGGATCATGGCACTGGTGCTGTTGAAGAGTAACACACTTCAGCCGTAGAAGTGTTGTTTTGGTGGTGTTTTCCCTTTCTTCTGCAGCTTTTTAGGATTTTCTGTGGTTTCTCTTCGGAGTAGATGTGTATCACCTTTCCAGATAAGCCCTTTTCTGTCGCTGTTTGTGGGTGGTAGTGGATATAAATGGGTTTATGTTGTGTATGAGAACTGTGATATTTGAAAATAACTTGCTGTGCACTTTTAAGAAAAGACTGAGAAGTAGTGCATTTGTTGCTTTTGTTGTCTGAGGTAGATGATACTTTGTTGGTGTGAGGTCGGTTCAGGTGTTTCACAGACGTGGCTCGGGATGGGTTTTGCCCATCAGCTCAACAAACTGAACTCTGTTTCACATAGGGGAGGGATTGGTGCACGTGTGCTTGCAATTTCATTTTATTCAGGGCTTCCTGGGCTTTCTGGGGAGATGAGAGGGTGGCCACCTGCTTGGCGTGGTGTGCGTGGCTGCAGCTTGCCAGGGTTTGTGTGTATCCATCATCCACGCGTGGATAACGGGAGCACCGAGTCACTGTCCTTGCTTCACCTTCCAGGGCTGCTCTCTGGGAAATACCCAGCCCTCTGTGCAGGCAGCACCTGTCAGGAACAGGGTTGGAAACTCTACAACTTGGGGGGGATAAAGGACTTCTCTCTTTGCTCCTCTCTTATATTATAAATGTAGTAAAATACTCAGGATGATGCTTGCTTAGCATCATTCTTCAGCAGTATTTATCATTTTACCCACCAAAAGATTTGCTCTAAACACTCAGTGCCTGCTCTGAAGCATGGACAGTCCAAGGCTCTATTCCTGGAAAGGTCACAAGCCTACTAAAATTGACACATATGCTTGGCTCTGCGTGCTGTGAGTCAGCCCATTGCTTTTGAATAGTAGTCATATGCATGAGAAAAGCCCTCCTCAGCTGGGAATAAGGCTTTAAAGAGAGAGAAATGAGTAGTTCCACTGGTGTTTAAATTACCCCTTTCTCTGTTTAACTTCCAAAGGCTAATTAATGTACACAAGTGTCCAGTAAAATGTAATATTCAGAAGAATAACCCCCCCCAACTGGGTAATAATTCAAAGCAGTTGCAACAAACGCTTGCACATCTGAGTAGAATAAATAATTTGGTTGAGTTGCCTTAAGAAATGAAAAAAAAAAAAAGGAATAAAAAGAAGCAGAGTTAGCTCTGTTTCCCCAGAAATGTGGGAACCAAGTGGGAATTGCAGATGGTTATAGCTCAGTTCTCAGTAGTTGATGGTAACTTGGAAATTCCACCACTTCGGGTAATTGAGAGTACTGGCATCATATTAGATGCTAATTAGTAAGTGTATGTGCATATGTGTGTGACAGCTATTTTTAGGGGATTCCAAATCCCAGAACCAGAGAGTGTTTTGGGTTGGGAAGGACCTTAAAGATTATCTCATTCCAACCCCCTGCCATGGGCAGGGACACCTTCCACCAGGCCAGGCTGCTGAGAGCCCCATCCAGCCTGGCCTGTTCTCCATTCAGTGACGTTCCAGGGAGGTAACTGTGCTGTCTCACCTGCCTGCTGGAAGGAATCCACCTGCAATTCAGCCCATCACCACCTCAGCCTTGGAGGAATTGCTGGTGGTTTCCTCCCTTTATCAGCTGGCTTTGGTGCCGAGGTGCTTGGTGAGACTGAGTCAACAAGGCTCCGTCCTGGCTTTCCAGGTGTTCACAGTGGCTTGGAGCAGAGAGAAGGGATTCACTGCTGGCCTCATGTCTCCTTTCCTTCTGAGCTGGGGGTCACTGGGGACTCAAGGGCACCCCTAAGGAAGGTCTGTGTTTGCTTTGAGTCCTGCTGTCCTCACACTGTGTCCATAAAGAAGAGGAGCAGGCAGAACTCTTTGCTCAAAGCCCACTAAACACCTTTAAATTATCACAGAGAAACGAGGTCACACGTTATCAATCCCATGTCCAGCTTTTTAAGCCTTTATTTTGTTTTAAAAGGACTTATATTGGGGGAAAAAAACTGAAACATCTTTTTGGATGGCAGTGCAAAGCTTAATTTGTTCTGGAAGGGTTGGCACTACCCTTTTAGTGGGATTTGTGTCTTGGTACAGATGTACAGATAAAAACTTCTACTGGATTTAAGAAGCATATAAGGGCAACTAAGGCCACATCTCTGAATCTGAAATCTCTGAAAAAAGGTCTGTGACAAATGCTGTTAAACTTGATTTTTTTTTCTTACCACTTGCTTCCTTGTTGTCCTTTTGCCAGTAACTCAGCACAATATTGTCAGGGTCACAATCTCACTGCACTTTCAAAATAGCCATTATCCTTCCTGTGCTCCCTTGGAGCCAGAGATGGGTTTTTCTGCTAAACCTTCTGGCTTTAGCTATTTAGCTCTGTTATAGTGTGTGTGATATCTGTTAATGAGATCACTGTGTTGGACTGTATTGATCAGCATGAGACTGCAATTAGCATTACCAGTCAAAAACCAGGATTTGGTGCCTGCACGTGTGCAAGCCCCGGGATGCTGGGCAGCAGTGAGTATCTCACTGCTTTCCAAAAAAACCCACAGTGTTGTGAGGGCTGCAGGCATTCCCCTGCACATCATCTGGGTGTATTGTGGCTATTTTTAGGGTTTGGGGTGGTTTTTGTTGTCCCTGTGAGCTCCAGCAGGCAGTGTGGTTGGGTTAGCAGCAGCACAGGCACTGCATTGTGTGGCTGCTCTGGAAGGGGAGTTCACTGGTGTTCAGTCGTGAAAAAAGCCTTGCTCTGCTCTAATTATGCTACATGATGTCAAAAAGATATTCTTCAGCTGGTTCCAAATTCGTGAGAGCCTGATTCATGATAATTATTGGCAGAAAACAATCAGAGGCTGATTAGTTCCGAACTGACATGGCAGGGGAAGGAAAGAAAGATGTGAAATTTTACTTGGGCGTTGATTATAATTAGATTTTTGTGTGTGTGTGTGGAAATGAGTAATAAGGAAGAGATTCGGGCATATTTTCTGCTTGCATAGAAGAGAGACATTCTTTTCAAGCAGCTTTATGGGAATCCTTTCCTTTTCATGAGTGCCTTTCAGAATACTGTCTCAGAGGCAAAAACATCAGGTAGTTTCCATTTAAAGGAGGCCCTGCAGTACATGGTAATACCTGACACGTTAAACTAATTGCAGCCCCATGGGTATGTTGGGTCTCTAAAGGATCTTACTGGATTCACTGCTCCCAAGAATTTATTCATGCTTTGTACCCTGCTTTTGCTGGTCAGTTCTGCTCCCCTTTTGGATTTTTCCCCCCCCAAACCTCGCTGGTTTTTGCACTACATTCTAGTGTTTTAGCTATGAGTCATAACGTACTGAATATTTCCAAAATTGATACTTAGCTGTAATGCTCGTAGTTCAAATCTGGTGGATCAAAGGGGGAGAGAAGAAAAAGAGAGAAGAAAAAAAGTCTTTCTCATAAGTTTTTAATTTGTTCCCAGATAATTGGATTCCTGAGATCATACACTATAGAGAGGGAAAAAAAGCTACCAAACAGCTGAGTGCACCTTTAACAAAAGCTGGGACTTAGAGCCGAGTTAAACATTAACCTGACTTGGACACAAGGACCTGCTTATGGTGACAGTGCCCAAATCACCATGTTCACCTGATTTTTGTAACCTGAGTTTTGTGAAGTAAGGCTCCAGGGATATTCAGAGTGTGTGAAATCACTGGGAAGCTTTAACAGCCCATACTGGTGTGTATCACAAGGCAGTATCTCTTGGGCTATAGTAGGTTGAATATTTCATATCACAAGATTTTTCTATTTTTAAATAGACAGCTGTTCAGGTAATTCTCACATGAATATTCAAACACGTGGTTTCATCCCCATTTGCTGAGAATACCTGGGGAACGCTCATAATTGATGTGCAGAGATAAGAAAATGGAAAGTTCCCCAGCAATGTTTTCTTACTTCTTTTATTATTGTTTTTCCAATTATTTGCCTGGTTTTGAACATCTGAACACACTGTGTGCTTTGAAACGTATTTCATGTGTCTAGAAATAGCAGCCATTGTGCAATTATATTTTTTTTTCACTTGTTTGTATGGAAGTGGAAAAGAAACATTAGAAATCTATTTGTGTAGTACATTACAAAGACTTGCAACAAACAGGTTTCGAAAACATCCTGGAAATTTTCAATGATTGGCTTCATATATGCCATAAAAATCAGTGGTGACCACAAGGAGCTACTGCAATAAGCCTGGGTAATAGTGAGAATGCTTCAGAGCTTTTAAGTATATAGCCCTGGCAGTTAAAAAATAATAATTTGCATGTTACGCCTATTTCAGAATAATGTTGCGTGATAATATTTTTAAGAGAAGCACAGGTTTTTTTAATTTGTATTTTCCTGTGAAATGCTTTCCTAATCAACTAGTGAAATGAAATAACATTGCACATCCTTCAATACCCCAGGAACAAATATTTCCTCTATACTGGTGTGCATTTCATAGTGAGCATAAAAGCTCTGCTTGTGGCAGGCTGACCTCAGCACCCAAAGTGGGGCTTGCAAGAAGAATTTATTGATGTGTCATCATAGTGAATCAGGCAGGTGTTTGGGGTTTTTCAGGCTGTTCCCTTTAGCAGGAGGATCTGAGGGAGCTCAGGGATTTCTCTGATGCAGTTCCAGGGTGTGACTGTAAGATCTGGAGTTTGAGGGGGCTGCAGGAAGCAGGCACAGGGACAGCGGTTTGGCAGTGCCAGCCTTGCATTCTCACCCTGTTATCTGATTCAAAAATCAATCCTGACCAGCTCTCAAGGCCTTGCTGGGGCTGTGATTTCAGGCTCTGCCAGGGGGGGTCTGCTCCTGTTTTAACTCTGAGGCTGATCCAGGGATTTTTCTGACTGCACCATGAGCTGCGTCACGGAAAGGATCCAGGATGGAACCCATGCATCAAAGTACAAACTCAAATTTTGTGGGAATGCTTCAGTGATAAACTGGGACATCCATTGCAGCCCTCCCATGAAAGGAAACGTGGTTATTGTGTTTGATAAGTTCCTTGTCAGCTGAATTGCAGGGATGGCATGGAGGGGGGTGGGCCCTTGCACTTGAAAAGAAAATGGTTTATAACCTATAACCTCTAGGTCTTCACTCCTAGATAAGGAAGCTAAAACCATGTGGCAGAAAAGTAGGTTAAGTCAATCCTACTTCCTCGAAGTAGCTGAACCTTTTAAAATGTTTTCCTGTTATGGAAAATGTTTTCTTGTAGAAGGAGCTGAGGAACACAATGTGTGGTTTGTGCCGCGTGGGGTTTTTGTCCCTTTTCTCAGTCAGCTGGGGAAATCACTCCTGTGTACCCAGCCTTTATTTCATTGAGGTGTTTTTCATCTCTGGGCTTGTTTGTTTTTCACAAAGGTGTTCCAGTGTGTTTTTCTGTTCAAGCCCATGAGGCTGTTAGCGTAGGAAATGCACATCCTGCTGCTCTGAAGGGGAAAGTTTACATGTGAGATGGAATTTATTAGTATTGGTGGATATTTAGGACCTTTGAAGATTTCTTTGGTAATACAATAAAGCAGTTTCCTCACGATGAAACTACTGGATGATATCCACCAGAAGCGTTTTTGGGAAAAGAACCTTTAAAAAATTTGTCTATGAAGAAAAGATGTCAAAGGGAAAAAGCAAAAGAAAAAATCCTTGGGTGGAAATGGAAATCTCTTGTGCCCACTGAGTGCTGCTGTAGGATATTGCACTGCCCTCCTGATGGTCCATTCAAGCTGTGACATGTGCAGGAGCTCCCTGTCATCTGTCCTGAGCATTGATGTCGGGTTGCTGAATAGAAAAATCCATATTGCAGGAAGCTGAACACTTAATCTGCACAAGGCCTTGAATTTTAATGCTGTTGACTTGTTTTGAAGAGGGAACAAAAAAAAAAAAACAGGCAGTGGTGTGAAATCAGCCTTTTGGCTACTGGGAGAAACAAAGAATTCTCATTTTCCAGGCTGTTTTATGAGTAACAGTTTATTTTTGTTTGTCTGTCTCCTAACAGATTTATACGGATTGGGCCAATCACTACCTAGCAAAATCTGGTCACAAGAGGTTGATAAAGGATCTGCAGCAAGATGTGACTGATGGAGTGCTGCTAGCTGAAATAATCCAAGTTGTAGGTGAGTGATTTTCTGTGTTTGTGCCAAGTATCCACCAGCTCACTCAGACAATCCCTGCTTTTATCTTCTGCACCAACAGAGTGCATGGGAGGGAGTCCATCAAACTGCACGGAATTATGTAGATCATTTTCCTTCAGAGGCTCTGCTAATTAATTTGAAAAAAGCCTTGTCTTATGCTGGAAAAATATTGGATGTTGCTGGTAAGATCTCCTGACACAGCACTATTACTCCACATGTCTGAATGTTAAAAAAAAACAACTCAGGAGATTTTTTTTTCTGCTAGGATGCTGTTAGCCCTCACTATTTCTAATATCTGTTGGGTCCTGGTGTGAATATAATTCACAGTGATATTGCCTCCTGTTGTGACCCTCCTGCCTCCAGTTGCATTTGGGAGATCCACATACACGGCTGGGAAAGGAGAAGGGGTGTAATTGTTGTGTGGCAGGAAAAGAAATCTGTTATAACGAGTTTTCAGATGAGGAGCATCACTTACCATTGGGACAAAGCTCAAGTGCAGGCTCGGTTATTTTATCCAAAGCCTTGAGTTCTCTTAAATTAGTGCACTAATGCTTGTGGATGATGAAAGTTCTGAGCCATTTTCTCGGTGTGGAGCTGCATATTGTCCCTGGACCCTTCATTAGTTCCTTCAGAGGCTCACCCATCTGGGGCTGGGGATGCCACAGAACACGGCCCGCTGGAGATGGATGGAATGGGAAAGGCTGCTAATGGGAATTAGGACAGCCATTGTGAGCAGCAAACCAACGGATTTCAGATGCAAATAAAGCCAGCAGTGAAGGGGCAGGACATCAGAGCTGCATCTTGTGATGTGTGTTTGAGATGCTGTAAGGGAGCTGGTTCTGGGTCTGAGGTATCTGCAAGCTCTCTTCTGGGATGACACTGTGAAGCATCTTCCAGTGATTCTGCTGGGATGTGTTAAAAAAAATTGTCTCCCTGCTGTAGAGCAACCTTAAATGTCAGTAGCATCGCAGACCTGCCCTGCAGTGACAGAGGTGTAAAAACAGACCATGAATTCACTGATTGTGTGCTGACAGGTATTCACTATGAACAATGCTCCTTCCTATGTCCCTTTCCTTTAGTAGGAAGGGTTTTTGGAAACCCAGGAGCAGAGGATTTGATTCCTTTCATGCCTATCTAGCTACCCTGCCTTAACACAGTTGTAGGAAAATTCTGCATGAGAGTGCAGGTACAAGAACACCACCATCAAAACATAGGCTTGGTTCCTTTTACCAAATACTTAAATGGAGCTCTTTGAGTACTGACTTGTGAAAACCCTTATGAAATTCAAATTATTCCTTCTAAAATACATAACCCATTATTGCTGTGATCACCTTCGCAGGTTGGAGTGGGGTTTTTTGGTCATTTTTATAGCTGCCTTTTGGCTAATATTTAAGATAAGGTCTGCAAGGTTTCAACAGCTGAATTATGAGGGGAAGGATGTCTTTTTCAAAGAACCTTCTGCATGTGAAAGAAAGGTCATATTTAAACATTGAGTTTAATTCTCCAAATTCATAGTGAAGAGAAGTAAATTATATCTGCTGTGTATGGCTTTAGGCAGCTGCATCTCATTGTCACAAAGATGAGGAGCAGCTCACCTGGGAGCAGCTTCATCTGTAGCCTGCAAAATCCAAGCTTTTTTCTTAACTGCACAGCAAGAAAGCTTTGATATGCCGTGCAGGAGAGGTTTTTTTATGATATGCTGTGCTGTGTGTAAAAGCAGCTGTTTGCAAGTCAGTTAAAATTCATTCACATAATTATGGTTCATTTCAGTTCAAACTTTATGAGCCTGTAAAAGAATGTGTGAGCACTGTGTGCCTCAGCAATGCCATATAAACACAGCAGCTGTGTTTAAATCCACGTGTGCAGATGCTCTGGGTGTGACCTGGGTTCTTGTACACATGTCCCAAACAAGAGACAAATTCACAGGTTCATTAGCCTCCTTTCCAGCAATTATGAGTGGTGCCCATTTCTAGGAATACAGCTTTTATTTATTATTATTTATTTTTATTATTATTATTTTTTATTATTTTGATTCATAGGGATACAGCTATCAGTTTTGAAACGCGTTAGAAATTTAATTGATGGAGATATTGCATGGTACTAAAGTGAGAGATGGTAAATATTACGACAGGACTTGGAAAATGGGATTTAATGAGTTCATCTTTGTTTCTGTGTGACCAAAGCTGAGGTGACATTGCTGGAAGCAGCTTGCCCTCTTCGTGGGTAGGGGCTGAGGGACCACTGTGGGATGACATGGATGGGTTAAATGGGACCTACCAGGCAAGAGTGAGGTTGTGTCACTGCTTTGTTTCTCATGGCTGTGACTCCTACTGGAATATTGTGCCAAATGTGATCATCCTAACTGAGGGGAGCCATGGGGTGGGATGGAGTTCTGAGAACACGTGGGAATGCTGGAAAATACAGCTTGTAATGCATGAATGAATCAAATGGCCTTTATTACAGTGAGAAAACTGTGGGAAACTGGGCTTTGGTTGTAACTGGTTCTTCAGACTCAAACACAAAGTCATTCTGCATCCAAGCTGAGAGGTGGAACTGAGCAAAGTCAGACTCTAAGGCAAACATCCACCTCAGGGGTTTCATTGTTTCTGACCCCAAAGGTGGAAACTGTGTTCTTCTGCGTGGTCAAGAATCTTGAAAAGTTGTTTCATGATTTGTGCTTTAAGAAAGGGAAAAAAAATCAATTTATTAGAGTTATTGATCACAAATTTCCCGTGTGGGTTTAGAACCTGTGTTCACTCTCCAAGCAGGCCAGCTGCCAGGCTAACATCTCTATTTGTGGAGCTTTCCCTTTCCCACCCAGCAGTGATTCAGCTCCAGAGCTGGCATCTTTGTCGTGGTTTAGAGGAATTCCCCATCAAAGAGGCTGTCAGAGCAGTTGGCTTCTGCCCCAGCTGTCTCTGGAGGCACGACCCAGCTGAGACCTCCAGCTGCCTTTTTTATTCTTTCTGTGGCTCTCAGAGTTTCACACGTTCACTTGGACTGGAGAGATACAATCCAAAACCCCTTTAGTGAGCTAGCAGCAGGTGCTCAGGAATAAATAAATGCCCTTGCTTTAGGTTTTTTGCCTTATTGACTCTTTTTTTTAAATTTTGCTTTACAGCAAATGAAAAGATTGAAGACATCAATGGCTGCCCCAAAAATAGATCTCAAATGGTGAGTAGTAAAGTGGTCTGTTGTTCGTGTGTTCATGGCTGAGTGACAGGGTGGGATTTCAATGTATGAGGCTTTTAATAACAATTTTTAATTAATTTTTCACAGTAGTGAACTAAAAGTATAATTTCAGAACCTTAATTTAAAGTTCTTGTCCCACTGTACTCTACAGTTGTTGAATCAGGCCTTAGAATTTATCACATATTTATCACATATTTATAGCTGAGATTATTCTTACATTGCTACTTTATATTTCTGAAAATCACATAATTAAACAGAAATAAATAGAAATAAAGAATTAGATATTTGAAAATGTGATTAAGAGTTCCTATATCTTTTGAAACTAAACAAAGTAAATGAGCAATACGAATGAAATGAAAAAAAATTCATAAAATTCAAGGTTCAATTTGTTGACAGATAAGAAGTTGGTTTGTATCTTGCTTGTATTTAATATTCAAACCTGGAGAACCAAAAATCAGTCCAGGAAAATTAAAGGCGTATAACACCTCAAGAGTATATTTGCTGTGAGCATTGCTAAGGGTGTAGCATTTTTTATTTTATAAGGGTATATTTGCTAAGGGTATAGAATTTTATTACGAACACAAATAATAGAAAATCTGTTTTTTAAAATACATTTAAGTGAAGAGCATTTAAAATTTATTATACTTCCAACAAGGTTACTCCTTTCTGTATCTTGAGGAAAAAGTCATTTTACGACCTAAATTCTGATATCTTCCTTTGGCATTGCAAATGTTTGCTTTGGCACATTTGGATATCCGTTCTATGTGTGAAGCTATTTTAATGTCTTTTATTTTTATGAATGTTCCTGCCCCTACCTTCATGACTTCAACATGAGCACAGCCACTCCTGTAGTAAAGTGAAATTAAGATTTAGGGAGAGCTTGACATCCTAAGTCAAAACCCTGCTCTGTTCTGCTCTCCTCCTTTGGCTTTTTGTTGTTTCTTGGAAGTTATCAATCTTGTTGAAAGCATGGAGCAAGCACTCTGTAAAAAGCAAACCATCAGAAAGATTTATCTTTTCTCCCTCTTGCTGCTTTGAAGAGGGTGCTTGCTGTTCTTGCTGTAGCCACAGCAGCTGTCTGCAGTATAAATAATGAGGAAATTTTGACTATTGCTATAATTTAATGTCCCATGAGTGTGTGGTAGGAACTGAATTTCATTCAGGACTGGAGTCTGGAACCAGCTCCAGGATGCTGCATCTAAAAAAAGTCACTTCAAGTCATTATTCTCAGTAAAGTGTTGCTCTCTTGGATAGTGGGATGGATGGGTTGGGATGGAAGTGGGATCAGGTTATGAGCAGTGGCATGCAGGGGGCGTGTGCTGGGTCAGGAATGCAGGCCAGGGCTGCAGGGACACATTTGGGCTGTGCTGCCTGCTCTGATGCTGCTCCCCTTGCTCCTTAGGAGGGTGTCCCCCCCACTCATGGGGCCTGCAGTCACAGCTGGGCATCCCCAGCACTTTTCCTCGTGTGAGGAAAATGAGAATTGTGCCCAGGGCTTGCTTTTATCAGCTGCACATACTTACAAAGCTCTTTGTCATCTATAAATCCTGACTATAAAAGTACTGTGGTTGCCCAGGGGAGCTGTGGCTGCCCCATCCCTGGAAGTGTTCAAGGCCAGGTTGGAGGGGGCTTGGAGCAATCTGGGATAGAGGAAGGTGAAACTACAGGATCTTTAAGGATCCTTCCAGCCCAAATCATTCCATGATTCTTCTGAGGCAGAACACAGGGATCTTCATAGGGGTGGTGTTTGTGCAGTAGTTACTTGCAGTGTTTAGGGAGATTTTGGAACCCTGGGCTCTGGGAATTCCAGGCTTTCTGTGCTGCCAGGCACTGACCCCCAGGCAAACCCTGCACTGACCTGAGGCCGTGGAGAAGGCTCCAAAATTGAGTAACAGCACTGGGACTGTGGGTGTGGGGTGTGAATAGCAGTGTGTGATAGCACAGGGTGGGAAACTCAGAGTTTAAGGGTTTAGAATACAGGAATAGATCTGTAAAGCAAGATGGGGTTTTAGGGCAGAGGCCAGTCCTGCTTTTTCACCTTCTCCTTCATGGTCTGGGTGATGTTTTGTAATTGGGTAGAAAAGGCCTCATTGTGGGCCATGGGTGATTGGGTATTGGGTTAAAAGTAAAAATAATTTAGGTGTCATCTCACAATTGGTTCATTTGTGGTTAAGACCTTGGGAAGGGTTAGAGACAGATCCATTGCTCACCTTGTTATCTAGAGCTCACAGCTCTAGAGTGTACTGTAGATCAGAATTAATAAACAGCTAAGTCTGAACACAAACTGCATCTCCCAAGCCTTTAATCCCAGCTCTAACAGGAGAAAAGAAGATAAAAAACCAACAGGGAGACAAGCCTTTGGCAGGCCCAGGACAAACATGTTGCTGTGCTTGTTTCAGGTGCAGCAGTCTCCATCCTTTGCCTTTCAGTGCTCTCTGTTAACGCTGCTTACAGGGTCCTGCAGGGTGTGGGAACTGGGGTTGGTGTCTGGGGGCCCTGGCTCAGAGGCCATCCTGAGACTGAGGTGGTGTCCAGTCTGTTTGCAAATGAATCCTCCAGTTAAGTGTCCACATCCATATTAGAGGCTTGAAAGGCCAGCAGCAGCACAGATGAGGAGATAAGAGGGGCTTAAAACCCACCAATAAATGGAGCAAATTTAACTTAGCTCATTGTGCAGAAACACAGCAGATCTCAGAGAGAAGGGAGCCTTCCACCATCCTCTTTTCCCTCTGCAGAGTCCCAGTGCCTTGAGCTGTGAAGTCTCAGCTCACTCCCAGCCACGTGTGTCAGCTCAGGAAGCTGGACCAAATCCGTGTCTTCCCAAATCCATTCAGGGACGTGGGGAGAAGAAGTGGCTACACTTCCCTGTGGCACATTCCTGAGGTGGTGATGCCAACCTGAGGGAGCTCTGCAGAGCCATATCCAGCCTCTCTGCCTTGTTGCCAGTGCTGGAGAGCATCAGGCAGGTTGGCCAAGCTGAGCAGCAGAGACAGCTTGGGTCTGTCAGGCTCCAAGCCAGGCCTAATAAGCCTTGTCAAGTGAAGTTTAGCACTGCAGAGCCATGTGGGACCTTCCCTGCTTATCAGCCTTGTCCCAGTGCCAAAAATGACATGACAAGGACCCCACTGGCTCCGTGAAAAATCACATAGGTGAGAACCTGTCCTCCCATCATTGTCCTGTCCGGGTTGTTCTGCTGAGGGGAGGATCCCTGTCTTCCCTTGCTCCAGATAAGAGCTGCCTGGCTTTTACATAATCTATTACAGAATATTCTATAGCTTGTCCTCTGCATGCAATCCATTACAGGGTTTCTTTTTCCCCAGTCCTCTGTATTTTCATGCTGTAGATATTTACCCAGACAAAAGCCTGTAATTCTGGTGATTAGTTCCAGCTGGATGCAGAAAATAGTGTGGGTAAGAGAGGATGGATCTGTCTAGAGCACAGGCTCTGGGACCAAGAACTTTTGGAGAGCATCGCAGCATTTGGGTTTAAAAAAAAAACCCAGAGAATGTTGGCATAGTTCTTGATAACTGGGTGAAGGATAATAAATCAAGGCCAGTTTCCTCTCCTAGTAGCACACTTGCGAAAAGAAGATTTGGGTGAATAAATCTGAGCAGGGCTGTCTCTGCTAATATTGTTTGTTTATAGAAAAACAGACAAATGTGGGTGGTTGTTTTGTGGATTGTTTTGTGGGTTGTGTTGTTTTTGTGGGGTTTTTTTTTTGTTGTTTTTTTTTTTTTGAGGGGTTTTTTTTGGGTTTTTTTGTTTGTTTGTTTTTTTAGGTTTTTTTTTCTGATTTGCTTCTTGTTTAGGGCAGGATTTTAGAGTTTAACATGTTGCAGATTATGGGAGGTTAGTGCCTGCCCTCCTAGGTACTGTGGTTTATTCTTATTGATGTGGGTGCCTTTGCAAGTGGTGAATGTTACCTCTTGTCAAAAGGTTCATATCACTTAGATTTGTAAAATTACAGTGAAAAAAGCGTGTGAGTTGTCTGTTCTACATTATAAATGTATGAATATAGCAAAGCTGAAGTGCGCTGAGAGGAGGAGGATTGGGGAACCTGTGGGTGGATACACCAGACTTTCATCTTCCCCTGTCTGGGGAAGTTGTGGGACAGCCAGGACAAGAATTTGGAACAATAGAAAGGCTTAACAAACACCCCAGCACCTCCTAGAAATAGGCCAGGAAATTGCTGTGGGTTGCTGCTTGGGCTTTAATGTTTTTCAGGATCACTTTGTGTCTATAAGTATCTGTTCTCAAATAGCAAAAGGGAGGCTTTTTTTTTTTTTTCCTGTGTTGAGAGGAAGTTTTTAGGAATCATCTCTTTCTGATGCAGATGCCAAGCTGTAGTGGTAAACTAATGTCACTCAGTCCTGCTGCTGTTTGTCCTGGAAAAAAGGGATTGCAGTGTGGGTCAGAGCCAGCATTTCTTCCCAAGAACTGTATGGAAGTGGGGATGAAGGCTGTGTTTTCAACACAACTTAAATTTTCAAGGAAATCTTACTTCCAGGGATGGATATTTGGCTATTAATTTAACATTTGACTGGTTTCTTGTGATAATGAGCTGTTCTGTAATGTGTGTGACACCTAAGGAACAGCTTGTATGGAGATCTTCCAGCATGATGGGGACCTTGGTTTTGATTTGAACAGTACTGAGAATATAGTATGTGTAGAATATATAGAATATATAGAATATAGTTCAGCTGCTGGAGAAAGGTATCCAGTCCCCATCTCAGTGCAATCCTTGCCAGCTCCATGAATTATTATTTTTTTGTTGAAAGAGCATAGATGTTGAAACCCCCATCACAGATTTGTGTGCATGGCATGTGTCACCCATGCTTCTGTGTTCTTTTTCTTGAGAGCATTTGAGTGAGTTGATGTAACAAACGTGAGTGCTGGGGCTGGGGTCACACATTTGTGACTTGGTTGGAAGGAATAATTCAAGCTGAAACCATCAGCATGACCAGAGCAGCTCTGTGTGTGTGTAATACCCACTAAGGGAGGGAGCTGCTGTGTTATGTACAAATAACTAAAAATAGCTGCTGTGTTAAAGAAAGAAAAAAAAATCTTAGTTGTTTGTTTTCTCACGGAAAAGAATTCTGTCTCTGCTCTTCAAGAGCACTTTAACCTGCTCCTCTGAACGTTTTGAGCAGTTTTTTTATACAGCCAGTGTTTTCCAAGCTTTGCCATAGGAAGGGGCAATAAATCTGCCAGGCTGCTGCTCCAGCCCCCCGAGTCCCAAAGCCAAGGAGGGCTCTGCTCTCTGCTGCTAATTCAGGGGAGCAGCCCTGCTGCAAGATCAAAAGCATCACCAGCAGGTTTTTTTTTTCCTCTGTGCATTCCTAGCATAGGATTTTTGGAAATGTATCCCAGGGGTTAAATATAGCTGTGCATTTTCAAGTAATCCAACCCCAAGGCTGAGCAAATGCAGTGAAGGGAACTTTCCCATCACCCAAGCCTTCCCCCACCCTGCCTGGGGAGCTCAAAACTTACCAGGAGCTTATATTTGGGAATTGGATGTGGTTTGGTGCTTCCATGGTAACAGATGGGTGTCTCTGGCCCTAACCTGTGCTGCAGCTCCTCACAGCTCAGGGGGAGGATATTTTACATCTCCTGTGCCAGCCTGGCCAGGGACAGACACCAGCCCAGCTTCTGTGGCTGCCCATGCAGGGACACGGCCAAAAGCAAGTTCTGGAATGTCACAAGAATTTTCTTTGAGCTCTCAGGGTTTCTGGAATGATTTACTGCAGAGATGATCTGCCAGGTTTCTTGTGCTTATCTGCCCTTCAGCCTCAGTTTATGTGACTCCTGCTCCAAGATGAGGTTGATTTGACTGTCTCAAAATCTCTGAAAGTTTTTTTCCACGTGCCCAGACTGTTGTTGTGCTGCCACGCTCACCACTTGTGCCTGGTGACCAGTGAGACAGGCATGGTTGGATCAGAGGTTTCTGTGCTGCACAGCTTGCAGTCTAAATAAAACCACAACCCCCTCCATCCTCCTGCATAGAAAATAACAGGATAAACAGAGCTGGAGCAGATCAGGAAAGACCCATAGGTGCATCTCCCTGCCATGAGGCATGGCATTAAACAGGGGTTTGTTTCATTTCTGGAGGGGATGGCTTCCAGAAGTGATCCTGCAGGCAGGGTGGGTGTGTAGGGTGCCTCTGCTGCTCTCACACTCTGATTTCAGTCCCAGAAGGGACTCAATTCCTCTGCTCTCAATTCCTCACCCTTCACAGTGATGCAAGAATTTGTACATCATCTGTCTTGTAAACAATGTGAGGCTCAAAAAGAGCACCAAGTAATTTTTATGGAAAAATTGAAATATATGAGCCTCTTTGTAAAGACAGAATTGGATTCTGTTTGATCATTTATGTCACAGTTAAATGGAATTACTGCATTTTGGGTAGCTGTGGTTCTGCCCACCCTGTATGGACTAAATACATGAAACAGCAAATGAATTCAGGGGCCAGGGTCATCCCACGTGTACATGGAGATGTCTGTGTGTATATATATGTGTTTATTTATATATTCACACCTACACCAAAGTCTAGAAGCACCACTAGCAACATTTTCTGCCATAACCATTAGTGATAAAAATTATTACATAATTAGACCTTTTATGCAGTAATTTACTAACACAGAGCTTCTTTTTATGCTTGGCATAAGTGAGGAAAACTGGGAAATCATGGATGAGAACCTTTTCTAGCTAAGAAGAAAAAGTTAGGCTGATTTGAGGACAGGTGGAAGTAAAAAATCTTTTATTATTCTCCTTCAGCTTGGTCTTATAAGAATTCAGGCTGTTTATATGGAAATTAGTTCTCATTCCTAAGTGTTTCTTTTTACCAGAGATGCAGTGATCAGCTCTTCACTGTGGAGTATCTGTGTACACACATCACAGCTGTTACAAAGAATTAAACAGTGCAGAGAAATAAACTTTTTGTCTGTGTCTTGTCACAGATCTTTCATTTCCAGCCCTTGCTTACACACTGTAACTGTGTGATAATGGTTATTTGAGTTAGGAATTCCTTGAAGGCAGTGCATATCTAGAGCATTTCATTCCTCTGGTTTTGTGCAGAGCTATTTTTATGTATCCCAGCAGTTTTCCTGCACTTGTTCTGGGCAGTTATGTGGGGGAATTTCAGCAGGAGATGTTATCAGGTGCAAGGAAGGAGGGGGGCACACGTGTGTTGGTGCCACTGGGGCAAATCCCTTGGGAACAGGTGGAGCTGTGAGCCTGCAGACACAGGAATGTGCTGCCAGCCCACTGCTCCCTTCCCAGGGACCTTTTTTAGGAAGGGACAGCTGTCAGCCTCTGCAGGGCAGGAGGCTCCTTCTCAAGAAGTTCAGTTAAATTCCAAATTCCTGCTGCAAATTCCAGCTGATGATACAGGGAGCCTTCAGCATCTGAGGTGGTGTTTGAGGGCAGGGAAAGGCAGCGCTCGGTGCCCTGAGGGCTCTTGGTGTCAGTCCCTCCTCTTAAGCATTTCTGCACTCTGAAAAATACTGGTTTATGTGAATTCCAAGGATGATTTTAAGGAAGAAGTCTGCCTTTGCTAGATATTGGTGTTGTTTTAGACTGAATCAGAGAATGATGACATTATTTGGGTTGGAAGGGATGGTAAAGATCACCCAGTTCCAAAGCAGGTGACAGGGACACCTTCCATTGTCCCAGGCTGCTCCAAGCCCTGTCCAGCATGGCCTTGGGGCGCTTCCAGGGATCCAGAGCAGCCACAGCTGCTTATGAAGGCTGAGGTGGAACAGAGACTGGGCAGAGCTGGAGAATAATGCAGGGATTTACTGAAAGGCCTTTAGGGTACACCTTGGGCAGGACAGGGCCTGGCCAGGGCTACACACAAGGTGGGCCCAAAATGGGCACAAAAATACCTGACCAGTCACAAGGTCTGATATTTTTGTAAGTTTGGGTCCCTTTGCACATTGGGGTTTAATTGTCCAGTTCCAGCTCCAGGCTGGGAGGTCCCATCCTTGTTCCTCCCTCCAGCCCACCCTTGTTTGTGCTTTGGCCTGAGAGCTGTCCCTGGTGTGCAGCAGGAAAAGGATTTGTTCTGTGTCCCTGCTGTGTGCAGAGAGCTCAGCAGCACTGACTGTGAGCTCAGAGCTGCACCCTGGGCAGCTCAGAGTCTGAAATACAGAGCACAGTTGTGGCTTCTGCCCACCTTTTCCTCTTTTCAGTTACACATGAGCAGAAGTTCAGTGCCAAGAAAAAGTTACTGTGGCACGTGCTAAGATATTGTCAAGAGAGTTTCATCTGTATCCCAAATTAATGATTCTCCAGAGGCAGGACTCTTTGTTGGTACTTGTTTTGTAAAGTTGATCTGCTTGTCGCTTAATCATAATTTAGAACATCTCAAGATTTCAAATTATTCACAAATTACCCACTTCAGCTTTTCAAAGGTCTGATTCTGAAGAGCTAATCCAAAACTAATATTTCCACCGATATTTTTCAAGGAAATTGCTCTTTACTTTTGTTTTTCCCCATGGGGAAAGTGTCAATTTTAAATAAATAAACCTGAAAATAAACAACCTGAAAGAAACCTGACAAGCTGCATAAAGCAGGAGCATTTCTACAACCCTCCTTGTGTCTGTCCCTGAGCAGATGAGCTTTGGCAAACCTTGGGAATTGCCCTGGCTGGCCTGAATCCATTCACAACACGAGTGTGCCCCTTGGATGCTCTTTGTTCTCATTAGGAGTTTTGGCCAGTGTCAGGCACAGTTTTCTCTTGTGGGCTTTACTGCCCTCCTTTCTCTTCACACCGGGCATGTTGGGAGTGAATGTTGAATATTTGTCCCATTATTTCTGCTGGAAGAGCTGGAAACACAGGACAGCAAAGGTTTTAGCAGGGTCAGAGAGAAGAGGATGCGCAGGATGAGCCTTAGGCTGGTTCTCCAGCCTTAGACCAGTGCCCAAACCCTCCTTGTCTTTAAAACCCCCTTGAAAAGTAAAACAATTTTAAGGGAAGAGTCAACTCTTCATCTGTATTTGAGCAGACTTTTGTTTCTGTGGGTATATCTGCCACAACCTGGCTTCAGAATATGGATTAGCTTCATTTACCCTTCCATTACATCTTTTATTTTATTTCTAAGTTTCTATTCACCACCTTCTGTCAAAATCCTGAAACTTTGTTTTGGGAGGTGTTTTTATCCAAGTGGCCAGGAGCAGCAGATGAACACTGGGAACAATTATTTTCTTTTTAAAAAGATACATTTTGAATGGGATAACTACTAATGAAGATTTATTTTAAACAGAGCAATAAGAGTTAGTATTTATATCCTTCTGGGACAAATGGAATTTGCAGTTCTGCTTGGGAATTTTTCTATGTATAATTATGTTTAGGAAATAGAGCAAATGAGATATTACTGGAATGGAGAGCCCTTCCTCCCCCAAAACTCCAGGGTCCTAAGGATTGTCAATGTAATGACTTAAGATTTTAAGGCACTTTCTAAACTTTAGGATATAAAAATGTGAGGGTAAAAGGCTTATTCAAAAATACAGACAAGGAACAGATTTCTGTGAAGTCTGTTGGAATACTGCATAAAGGTTTGTGAGGCCTTAAAAACTTCTACAAGATTAAATCTTTCTTCTTTTGAAAATTAATATACTGCACATAGCATTGAGCCACAGGTTATGTGGAAAGCACTGGTTTCAGTGTAACGAGTGGGTTTTCTCATCAAAACTCCCCATTTATCACTAAAATTGGGAGCATGGGTCTTTGCATCACAGTGTGAGAAACTTCTGGTTTGCAGGTGAAGGGACTTAGAGCTGGTTTAATTCTGGTTTTTGTTTGAGGAAAAACATCTGTGTCTGTGCCAAGGGCAGCCTGGTTATCCTTTACCTGCTGTGTTTGACTTAGCAGAGCTGGACAGAAGCCTTGGCTGCAGGCAGTGTCCACACTCAGGATTTTATTTGGTATAATCAATGTTCAACACGTCAGTGCCCACCTCTGGGTCTTCATTTACAGGCTACAAGATGGGGATATATAGATACAGATATATAGATTTTTTTTTTCCTTTTTTTTTTTCCTTTTTTTCTTTCTGGCGTATCCTGTTCTGCTCATACAGGCCAGGGCATGTTTTCTCTGTAGCCCTGGCAAGAATAGAAATTGAAATTGCTGCTGTATGACAAGCACAGAGCCTTGTGTGATGACCTGGTCTTGGACAGTTCTCTGTGTGCAGCATTCAGCCATGATGCCTTCTGTTCCCACCTTGTCAGGTTATTGATGTTGAGAGGGAGTTTTCCAGTTGCTTTTCCTTCTCTGAGAATGGGAGTGATGACACTTGATGTGTTATGTCTGAGCAGAAATTTAATTTTACAGGGTTGTTTGGGTTTGTGTGGGGGTGGGGGTTTTTTTTGTTTGTTTTTGGTTTTGGGGTTGGTTTTTTTTGTTTGTTTTGGGTTGGTTTTTTTGTGGGGTTTTGTTTTTTTTTTTTTTTTTTTGTTTTTGTTTTTTTTTTCCCTCATAATCTCCTAATTAAAAGAAAGGAGGAGGAGGAACCCCAGAGGCTGGCAGCCCCTCTGGTGTGGGCTCACCAGTCCTTGATTTGCATTTAGGAACATTTCAGAATAAATACCCATCCTAAAAGGATATGGGAGTGATAGCACAGGTTGAGAGTTATTACACCTGAAATGGTTTAAACGTGGCACTCTAAAATTGAAAATTAATTTGTTTATTTTGGCTGGGAACTTTAATAAGGCTCAGTTTTAGATACCCCTGGTAATGTTTTCGAGTGGGATGATCACTGTGGGTGGCTGTGCTTGGTTCTCCTTCTTTTGCACAGTTCTCCCCCATTTTGGGTGGGCAGGGAATGAAAGGCCCCAGCTGCCACCTCTGCTGCTTTGCTTCTGCTGTGTTAAACTTTGCTGACAGAGCAAATGAGGAATCAGAATTGTCAGCCAAAAAACAGTTGTGGCTCACAGTGAAACAGAAAATATCCACTCCCCCTTGGCAAACCCAGCCTTTTCACATCTGCTTAAAGGGTTTGAGCAATACGTGGACTTGGCAAAAAAAGGACCCTACAGCCTGGGTGATGATTGCTGTAATTACAAGGAGGCAACTGTGCTTGGTGTTGGAAGTCACCAGGATGCACCCTTGGGGTTCTGCTTAGAATTACAGAGTGGTTAGGGTTGGAAGGGACTGCATTTCCTTCCAATTCCCTGCCATGGGCAGGGACACCTTCCACTCTCCCAGGCTGCTCCAAGCCCTGTCCAGCCTGGCCTGGGACACTTCCAGGGATGGGTCAGCCACAGCTCCATGCCAGGGCCTCACCACCCTCACAGGGAAGAAACTTCTCCTGCTATCCAGCTGAGATCTATCCAGAATTTCACTTCTATCCTACACACATCTCAATGGTCTGTCATAGCTTGCTGTCTCCAGCCCTGTCTGCACTGGGGACATCCTTCTCCATAAAACAATATTTTCATATTATTAATAGTTGACACAGCAGGGGCAGAATCCTTCCTTGGAGCTGCTTTTGTGAGTGAAATTCATGGCATATTACATTGTTGGGAAGTCATCTGTTTAAACAAGCAATGATTTCTGATGCATTAGACTGATTCAGCCAAGATCAGGATGCTTGACTCAGGCCAGCCATTGTTTGTAGGAAGGACCTTGAATTCTGACCAGCACTAAATTTTAATCATTTCAGCTGTAGTCCTGCATTCAGTGTTTCACTTTCTTCTTGGGTTGTTTTTAATTTCCTCCTGGTTTCCTTTTCAAGCTCTATTTTTCCTTCAAAATCAACCAATTCCTCACATTCCTGCCATGCTACTGTGTAATGTTCATGTCACAGATGCTGTGTAAATCTTGGCAGAGTCATTGGTGCCTTTGTGTCTTTCAGCTTTATTCTTTTAGTGAATCCCTCATATGTGCAGTGCTGTACATCCCCACAGCATCCTACCCTGATTCTTCATTTTCTGAACGTAAAGGGTGCACTTTTGCACCTCCCTGTTACTCCCACTTTGATTCCTCATGCCTGATGAAATCAGGGTATTTTCCATGCCAGCAGAGCACCAAGACCCCCTGTTTATCACAGCTTTTGGCATTACCACTGGTGTGGCAGCAAGGCAAGCCCATCTGCCCTTGCATACAGCAGTGGGGTTCCAGGTTGCTCAGCCTGAGGTTCAGATACAGACCTGAGATGGAGAGCCACCCAGCAGTCTGATTTATCAGTGATTTGTCTTAATTCAGTGGCTACAATGCTCAGAAAACCTGAGGGGTTATCCCACGGGAGAAATGGGATTATTTTAAAGGGGCCCCCTGAATCTGAATAGGGTGAGATTAGGGTGTCACCAAGGACTGCTCAGTAGCACCAAAAATGAGGATGTGGATGAGGAACTCAGAACCCAGCTGGAATTGTTAATCCTGTGCTCACTCTGCCCTGAAAGAGAGTTTGTGCAAGGATGAGGGGCTTGGGAGGAGAAGGAAGCAGAGCAGGACTGAGACAGGTACTGCAGCTCTGGAGTGGGGTGAGATACTGCTTATCTTCAGTCACTGCTTATTTGGAGAGGAGACATCTCCCACAGCTGGGAAAGCCTGGGAATGCTCTTGGAGTGGTGCAGCTTGCTAAGTGCAGCTACTGGGAATGGATTGATCCTTTCATGTGGTGTTTGTTCTTGAAAAGGTGAACTTGGGTTTTCCTGTGAGTCCCAAGTCACCTCGATGAAAGAGCCCTGTTGGAGACTTGAAAGGGTTGTTGAGCACTGAAGAAGGAAATGGGTCAATTCAAATTGGATCATATTGAAGTGTGGATAAATGAACCTTTGAACTGCACCCTGCTCCAAGCCTCAAGGTCTGAGCAGTGCAGGAAATTTATTCTTTGGTACCTCTCCGGGGTTTGGAGTGTATCATTTACTCAAAGTGTACCATATACTTTGTGTACTTTATATTATATCTCAAAGTATAATGAGGTTGATAAAAGTGTTTCTAATTGTTGAAATCACAGCTCTGCAATGCCAATAACTTACCCCCTTCCCCTTGATAGAAGAAAATGTTTTTATTGTTATAGTTATAGATGATAAATTAGTGTACTCTGAGAGAAATCCATGTGGGAGGTTTCCTGGCAGCTTCCCTGGTATTTTTTATTAATTTGAGAAGGACAGGCAGCTCAGCTCGGGTGCTGGGAGCTCAGGGTCTAAAATGCTGCTTTGGCCCTCAGTTGTGGAGTTTTGGGGGACAGGCAGGAGCTGACAGGGCAGCTGGATTTTAATGTTTCCTTTTGATGTTTCCACACTTCACAGAATAAAAATAGTTTACGTGAGGCCAAGTGTGGTTCTGGGTGTCTGACTTTCCTTTTCCAGTGGATGCAGTGTTTCGTTGCAGTGTTTCAGGAATTAATAAATTAATGTTTGAAAGATGTTCAAACAAAAGGACTCTATTTTATCACTTGTTGATTACCATGGTTAAATGAAAAAGATTGCTCAATGGTACCATTCAACAGTTTTTTGTGTGACCACACACAAACCATGGTGTTTCCTAAGATGTTCCTTGCAGCCCCTCGAGGTGTCCAAGGTTGCACTTTGGCCTGGAAATGCTTTGGTCTGGGGTGGGGGCTGGCATCTTCTGGTTATGTCAGCAGAGCTTCAGTGGGAGCTTGGTGGGAAATCAGGTGTGAGGCTACTGCAAGATCCCTGTAATGGTGAGGTGGAGCAGACAGCATTCCTGACTTGTCCAGCCCCTCTGGAGTTCACTTCCTTAGGTGTTGGAACCCTGGGCACTGGGAATTCCAGGCTTTCTGTGCTGCCAGGCTCTGACCCCCAGGCAAACCCTGCACTGACCTGAGGCCGTGGAGAAGGCTCCAAAATTGAGTGACAGCACTGGGATTGTGGGTGTGGGGTGTGAATAGCAGTGTGTGATAGCACAGGGTGGGAAACTCAGAGTTTAAGGGTTTAGAATACAGGAATAGATCTGTAAAGCAAGATGGGGTTTTAGGGCAGGGGCCAGTCCTGCTTTTTCACCTTCTCCTTCATGGTCTGGGTGGTGTTTTGTAATTGGGTAGGAAAGTCCTCATTGTGGGCCATGGGTGGTTGGGTATTGGGTTAAAAGTAAAAAGAATTTAGGTGTCATTTCTTAATTGGACACTTTATCCTTGAAAGACCTTGTAGAGAGAGAGAGGGGCCATTTTGTAGTTTGTTAGAAGCGCTGTAGCACTCATAGTTTGTGACACTGTAATGTGGATAAGAATTAACAAACATCTCAGTCTGAACAAGAAACACCGTCTGGAGCGTTTAATCCTGACCCTGGCAAAAAGAAGATAAAACCAACACTTAGGCAGGGTTTGAGTCCAGTCCATGCATCGCAACAGGAGCTGACAATGGATGTTATCCCATGGAGGTTGTTCCCACTGCCCCATCCCTGTGAGGGCAGGGCGTGCCCCCGGTGCCCCGGAGCGTCCTGGCGTTCCCGGCGTGCCGGGAATGCCCTGAGGGAGCGCGCTCCGGATTCCTCCTGGAGCTTCCAGTTACAGCTCCTGTATCCCGCTCCTGGCGTGGCTGGAAACTCCTGCCAGCTGTCAGCCTGGGGGCAAGTGGCAATCTGCCCTCGCAAACAAATGGCCCCGTGTTTATTTTGGGTGTCACGTTTGTCACACCCCGTGCAGGTGACGGATGCTGGCGCAGGACATCCTCGACCCTGCAGTAAGAAATGCAGCCTGTTGTGGCTGGGGCTTGAGCTGACCTGCTTCATGCAAATGCAGACAGCATTTCCAGACCCGTGGAATAACCAGTTTATAATCAAGGGAATAATCCATTTATTTATTAAGGTCCATTTAGGACCTCAGTACCTGAGAGCGTTTCGTGCTGTGGTTTCCACATTGCAGGCAAAGGGACTTTTTCTGGGATGCAGCGACTGGGTGGCGGTGTATGGAAGTAAATAATAACCACAGTGCATTTTCTTTTTGTGTCTCCTTTTCTTCTCTTTGTTTTGTTTGTTCTTGAACAGATTGAAAACATAGACGCGTGCCTGAGTTTCTTGGCTGCTAAGGGGATTAACATCCAGGGGCTGTCAGCAGAAGGTGAGTCCAGTGGCTGTTCAAGATTTCAGGTTAAATGAGCAACCTCAGTTACTACCTGTGATTTCAGCTGGAACATGGAGTGTGATGGAAGATTAATAAGGTCAATTTAAACTTCTGACAACCTTGACTTCTTTTTTTCCCCATCTCAGTGTGAAAGGTAGATAAAATACATACCTAATTTCTACATGGCTGACTTGTAAAAATAATCAATGAGACCAAATTAGAATTCAGTCCCTTCTTTATGACTTTGTGTTTAAAACCAGAAATTTCCTATCTCAGTTCTATAATTTGCACATTGATCCGTGTATATTTTATAGATATAAGCGAACTGCTGTCAGTTGTTTGCTTTTTCCGAGAAAAATTTATTTCTTTGTTCTTCAGTTACTCTCTTAACTGAGCAACCATCCTGCTTTCATCTCAGTTTAAAGATTTTTCTTGTTTCCAAGTGCACAAAACAACCAAATCCAAATGTTTTGAGGGAAAAGAAAAAAAAAGAGAGACATTTTGACCTCTATTAATCACTCTGCTTTTGAAGGGCATCAGAATTTTTCTGAAACCAAACTAGGTTTACTCTGTTCCTTTATGCCAGGATATGTGGCACCTGTTGGCTCAGAAGCTGTTTAGCTGTTTATCTTATTAAGAGATCAAACAGATCTCTGTCATCCTCAGCACCAGCTTTCACTTGTATTTTCATTTAAACATGCAGGAAAAGCAGGTGGGTTCAGTAGTTGAATATATGGTATGACATCTCCAACATCTTTACAGAACAAATAATTGAATTTGTGGCATCAGGTGAGACTTCAAAGTTAGGTTTGGTGACTGAGTCTCTTCACAAACTTATTTTGGAGGAGGAGGCTGCAGCAAAACAGCAGAGATTTAATGTGCATTGTTCTAACCTGAATACAGCACAGGTAGCAGAAGAGGAGGCTGAATGTTAGATGTGTTCTTATACTGCATTAGAACAGCAATAACAAATATTTTGCTCCAAAGAGAAGTTTTACTACTTTCCACCAGCATTATATGCCTCAGTTGCTCAGCTATAATCAGAAGGATTCTCATGTCAAGAAAAGAAAGCACGAGCTAAAATTTCAAACAGCAGAAAATTTGTTTCCCAGGAAATGATTAAAAGGAAAATGCAGCTGAGTCAGTTGTGAAGGCAAATTTTGACCTTGGGATGGAAATAGTGTAAAAATAGATTTCACATTATTTACCTGTGTGGACAGAAGGTAAAATCCAAGTGAAGCAGCAGTTCAGTGGTGAGAAAACTGCCCGGGTGTGCAGGGCTGGCAGCGTGGTGCTCTCACACTGGGGAGGGGACAGCATGATTGATGCTCGTGGCTCTGCTGCCAAGTCACAAGCCAGGCCCAGCAGGACACACGTGCTTCCCGTGGCTTCCCTGATCTGGGATTTCTGCCTTTCTTCTGCACTGTCCAGGAATTGGTGTATTAAATCACACGGAAGCTGAGAAGGGACCAGTCATGTTTGTGCCAGCAGATAAATGAGAGCATTTACTGGCTCCAGCACTAGCACTGAAGGAATAAAGTGACAACCAGAGAAGGAGGAGGGAGTGAATATACTGTTATAAAATAACTTAAAGGACTTGAATGCAGCAGTAAAGTAAATTTCTCTTTCTGGTTGCTCCGGTACTGTGCTGAGGAACACAGAATCATTTCAAGTGAGGAATGTTGTTACCAAACAAGCCAAGTTGCCAAGACCTGCTAGGTCAACTGCAAATAACTTTATTTACTTCGCTGGCAGATCCTCATCTAGGAGGAAGGAAAAGGTTGTGATTGCTTCCAAAGGGGAATAATCACTGAAGTCTCCTGGGTTTGTGAAGAGCACGTGTTTTTCAAAAGTGCAGCTCCAGTGTGGAGGGAAGTTAATGATTCAGAACTGGAATTTGGATGACTCCTAAACATTGAGATAATTTGGGACTGCATGTGTCATATCCATCTGGTGTTGAAAACTCCTGCTTTGAGATGTGCATGCCACTCACACCGGGTCTATTTTGATGGGTTTGTGCTGTGGAGGTGCTGAGGATCTGCAGTCACTGATAATGACCAGAGGCTTCCCTTCCCCAGAAACTGGAGGCAAAAAGGCATCCCCTTATCCAAGATTCTTAAAAATCTAAAATCTCCATTTGTAGTTACTGTAGAAAACTACGGAGAGCTGGAGACCTCTTTCCACCTCTTACTGCAAAATTTTATTGTTCATCAGTTGAACTCTTACCACACCCCTGCTCTTAGACTTGTAGGAATTGCAGCTTGCTCTGCTTCACACAGTATCTCCTTGCTCTCAGGGTATTGATGGTGTTGGAGGACACAAATGGGCAGTAGAAACTCAAATTGGTATCACAGATCAGCAGCTGAGCACGTCATGGACCAGGGATGTAGGGGAAACAAGCAGGGATATCCCAGGAAATCTCCAAAGAGTGGGTTTGTGGGGTTTCCTGTGAAAACCAAACTCCAGTTTCCTCTCAGGTATCTGGAGTGTTTGTTTCCAGTGTCCAGGACAGTAATTTTTGGCTCCACATTTAGAATGGGTGGGTGACATCCTTGTCCTTATCTAAGTCAATATGATCTGGAGCTGGCCATGGGCTGGAGAGGACTTGAAGCAGGAAGCATTTCAGACTCTGCTGATGTGCAGAGTGCAGGGAGGCTGAAGTACTCTTTGAAATACTCCTTTTGTACAAAGTGCAGGGTAGAACTGCCAGAATTACCTCCGTTTTTAAGATAAAAGAAACAGAGGTACCTCTGAGAGTCTGACTTAGAATGTTTGTTTCAAATCCAGAGGGAGAGAGGCTGCTTTAACTCATTAAAAGTGTTCTTCTTTTGATTATTTGGTCAAAAGCAGGTTTCTCTTCTGATAAATACAGCAGAAAGCAGGCAACAAGAAAGAAACGGGAAGTAGGTGGGTTATTGTTATAATTTCCTCTCACTTCACATAGAAATCAATTTCCAGTTGCATATGGCTTTGCTACATTTAAACAAGCAGGCCCATGGTAATTCCTTTTATCTTCTGTATTTATGCTTTTATGCAGTTAAGCTTCCCAGTGCCTCTGGATCTGTTCAGTTCAGCTTCACCCTGTGATTAAATGCTCCTTTCCTTACAGTTCCCACGAGCAATTTGAGTTCTTTACTGGAGATAAGGAAATCCTTTTTACTGTGTTCTGCTGTAGTTTGTGCCTGTTCTGCTTACACCCCTGTCCTTCCAAGCTAAACACAGATTTTTGGAGAGAACTTGTAGGTTAGAGAAGGAACCTGCCTGGTACAGTGGGAGAAACTGGGTTTCTGCATGGCACTGCATGGGAGCAGGAGTGGGCTGGGAAAAGGGGAAACAGGCAGGATTTTTGGGATCCCACTGTTCAGGAAGAGACTAACATTGGCCAGGAAAACAAAGGAAGACTGAAAATGGTTGCTGAAATGCCCTGGGAATGATAATCCTTTAAACAAGGGAATGGAGGGGTCAGTGGTGGGAGAGAGCAGAGCACTGATGGAGGGGCCAGGCTGTAGGGAGAGAAAAAATTGGCTGGGGAAACTGAGTCAAGAAATACGAGAGAAAAGGAATATCCTGGGTGATGACCAGGGGCTCTTAGAGAAAGGCTAATATTCTCTGAAGACGTGGGCATGGGTTGAGGCAAATTCCACAAAGAAAGTGAATTATATCAGCAGCTGTGAAGGGAAGGTAGACTGAGGTGCAGGTAGACAAGGAGACCAAAGCTGGAAGCTGGGGAAGAATGGGAAACAACAGTTTCAAACCTTGAGCCTCAGATCTGCTGGGTCAAGTGCTCAGGATTAGGAGCAGAAGCTTGTTGATACAGCAGAGATGAGCAATGTGAGCACAAATGTGGCTGACCCATCACAAACTCAGAGCCACATTTCAGCTGGGACTGGAAACAAATGGAAATTCTGGTTCTTGCCTTTGTGCTTGGCCACACGTCCTTTTCCTCTTTCTTTCTCACAGGGCAACAGTCAGCTTTTAGTTCAAGTGATGTGTACAACACAGAGAGTTCAGCTGTTCGATGGAGCCTTTTAAATTCACTTAAATTTAGGAAATTCAACATGCCAAGTAATTAAGTCACAGCACATTAAGAAGTCTGCAAGGAAGAATTTGCCCTCTTGCATATTAATTATGATACAATGGTTAAGTGCACGGTCTGATACACTTCTTCATCTTTGTGTTTCTGTTTGCTTTTACATTTTTGCATTTGGTATTGCATAGAAGAACAGCATGACATTCAGGAATTGAAAAGTTTATATATTGGCAGTCAAGCTGTCTTTGAGTACCTGGGGTGCCCAGCCCTTATCAGCTTGTGATGGTATCAGAGCTGGTAACTATCCATGTTTTCTAGTGCAAAACTTGCATCAAATTTGCTCAGTGGAAATGATCATTCTGATATTCCAGAAATATGTGTGGGAACTGCGCAGTTTCCTCCTTGTGCAAGTTCAGGTCTGAGAAATCATTTACAGTGTGCTGTCCTTGATACAGCTGCTGTGGGGGTTCTGTTTTGGGGTTTTTAAAGGTTAGTTCAAAGGAAGGATTGAATTTGCTTTTTAAGCACGCTGGCATTACCACAGCCCACAGTGGAAATGTGAGCTCTCGCTCAGTCACCACGGGGCAGAGATCAGTCATTTATTTGTTGGTGCTCACTGGCAATCAGCTGTAATGCCAATGAGATGAATGCCAATGTAATGCCAATGTAATGCCAATGAGATGTGCAGAGGGAAGGTTACCCTGAAGGGTGCCCCACAGGAGCTGGGTTCAGACAGCGCTCTGGGGATGGAGCAGCGCCTGACCCGCTGCGCTGCCAGGGCAGAACACCTACTGAGGGCTGGTGGGTGATAACCTCTCCCTTTGCCTTCCAGAAATCAGGAATGGGAATCTGAAGGCCATCCTGGGCCTCTTCTTCAGCCTGTCCCGGTACAAGCAGCAGCAGCAGCAGCCCCAGCACCACCCGTCCCAGGGCCAGCCGGGGGGCCCGCAGCAGCCGGTGCCAGCCCCGGCCCACACTCCGTGCCAACAGCCCCCACAAGCTCTGCAGCACCAGCTCAAAGCACAGCCAGAAATGCAGTCCAGGTGGGGAAAGCTTCTTCAACTTGCTTTTGGTTTTTTTCATTATTTATCTCTCTTTTTTTTTTTTT
>VXBR01006093.1:746213-777182 GCA_013400215.1 Cisticola juncidis
TTTTTTTTTTTTTTTTGCTTCACTTTGCAGGTCTTTAAAAGCCAAGCAAACTCCTCTCTTTAGTTCTGCTCTAGAGTAAAGTGTGTTGGGAGTGGAGTGCTGGTAGCAGCTGACTTCAAGCCTTTGGAAATCAAAACACTTGTGTTTAAATGTGTTCTCAGTGCTGTAAATCTGCAGCCCAGTGTGGGTAACATCCTTGCTGGACCAAGTAACCATTGCATTGCAAAAAGATGTTTTTCTCACTGTTCCTTTTGCTTCTCTCTGCTCACAAAGCATGCGCACTGTTTCCCTTGGAAAACATGGATTTTAGAGATCTGAAAACCAACTTCAGTTCTCACATTGCAAGAGTTTCAGTCCTCACTAAGAAATGGAAGGGTTACCTTCCACTGTGGGGAGGGGTTACCTTGACAGTGGTAAAAGAAATAGAGCTCAGAACGCCTGGTGGCAATCAAAATCAAATCCAGAGCTTTTGGTCAAAAATAATATGCTGCTGGCTTTACATGAAAAATAATTTTCATAGCAGGTGTTTGTTGGCACTCCTAGATCAGAGATGAACAGAAAGGGGTTTTGTTCCTTGAATGTCTTTAATACTAGAAGTTCTCTGCTCAGCTTGGAATAAAAGCAGTTTTCTGAGGCAGAACCACAGCGAATGCATGTGCAGCCTTCTACTGGTCTGACCCTTGCACTGCTGAAACAGGGAGGGTTTAGTGAGGATAAGAAGCAGAATCAAACCCAGGAATAATATTTGCACAATTGCTAAAGTATGAAAGCTTTTTGGTTTTATATATCTCACACTGAGGCTTGTTTGTGTTACCACACCTTGAGGTGAACACTGGCTTAAGTGCTGCCTTCTGAGGGATATAAACAGTTTAAGTGAAGCCTTCCAAGTGAGACTCCAGAGATTATTTGGGTCTGGCTTTTATGTCTTTCCTCACAAATTATGCTCATTTGGGTGTAAACAATAGTTTTGTATAATTGGAAAACATAGTGTTCCTACAGCGTGGTATACAGGAAAGAATTATTGTAAAATAAAGAAGAGATTTCTGCAACTTCTCTGTCAAACATGCAGAGATACTGAGCACTGATTTACTATTTTCAGTCCATCCTGTAGAGTGGGCTGGATTTCAAATAGTTGAAAAATATGTATATCCTGAAGATCTTCAATGTCTTCAATTCTCTTAGTATGTACTAAAGTCAAATTGCTCAGATTCTACAGAAAATATATAATAAAGGAGTGAGGACAAGAGGAATAGGGTTGGGGGTTGCATGCGGATTTCCAGGTTCATTACTCTGTAAAAATTAATTAATTTCAGACTGTTGTGGTTTTGACCTGAAGTCATACTTGGGCAAGAAGCTTTATATTCCTGTGAAATTCTAAAAACCCCTTTTCTCCCTAAAAGCAGTTGCTAAGTTCAGTGGCTTTAAAAAGAAAGGAAAAAAAAAAGTTTCTTTGTTGAATGTTCTCTCCTGCTTTTTCTTTCCTGTCACAGTGCATCTCCCAGGGACTCATCTCAAAGCAAAATCATCCGATTCACTCTTGGTCAGAAAAGGTCTTCTAGGTTAGCATTTCTTCATCTTCTGCACAGCATGAATAATCCTTTTGCAATATTTCTGGGTGCATGTCTAGGGTTCCTGTCAAAAACAGTTTGGCCTTGACAGTAAACGGCTGAAATGGCAAAGGTTTAGATGGATTTGATTTTTTTCTCTTTTTTTTGTTCTGTTTTTGAGGTGTGGAATGCATTTTGGCCCTCCAGGAAACATTTTAATTTTCCTTGTTCTTAGGAGCTTTTTGCTTTTGAGAACAAAACATGGTTCTGGGAGTTCTCAGCCCACTGCATTAATTGTGTTTGGATCTGCATTACTGAAATCATAGAATCATGGAGTGTTTTGGTTTGGAGGTGACCTTGAAGATGCCCCAGTTCCATCCCCCATCTGAGCTGCATCAGGCCAGTGAGGAGGGTGTCCCTGCATGATGTGAGCCCCAGCAGTGCTGTGTGCTGCTGCTCTCTCTCCCCAGTGCCCCCTCACTCCCCTGCAATCTCCCTGGAACTGAGCCAGAGGTGGTGCAGTCCCCTTTTTCCCTGGATCCCAGTGTGACCTGCATGCCAGCTCATCTGTCCATCTCATCTCTGTCATCTTAAGGGTTGCTGTGCTTATTAACCTTCTTATTTTACCATTATATTGAAATGCTTGGCTAGAATATAGTTTTACATTGGTAAATTATACCATACTGGTTTTTGCTAAGCTTGTGAACTATAGCTTATGATCTTTATTTGGTTTGCACAGATTGCTTTTTGTGCTGTATAATTTAGATTTATTTCCCACGTCTTATTTCTTACATGCTAGCAATGAATCTCTGCAGAATAATCCCTGTTTAAAAGCTCTACATTTCCTTTTCATGTTCTTCCTTGATCATAATTATGGCTTGAGAGCTCATACTTGCTGAACAGAGGTGCTGAGGAGTAACAGAGAGTGTTCTCCAAGCTCAGTGCCTTCTCTCTGAACAGCAAGAACCCAGAACCCTCCCTGAACCTGAGTTTTTCCTTAGATTTCACAGGTACTGATGTGAAGTGTTTTGACCTGATACCAAGAGCAGAGCTTCAAACCAGTTAGTTAAACTACACTGGGGAAAAAAAAAAGTCTTAAGAGAAAGGATATCTTCAAGAGTGCTTTTAGCACGTAGGTTTTTTATTCTTGGAGTATTTTCACTGGCAGTGACCGACTCAGATGGAAAACCTGTCACTTCTTAGGTGTCACATGGTTTGAGGAGCTTTGTTTGCTTTAAAATGTGACAGCTTTGCAGAACCTGTGTGGATATGTGTGGGGAGGCTTTCCTTGCCCACCAGCACAGGGAGATTGTCCCTTCCCTACTGCTGGAAACCTCCCCTGCCATCCTGGGGCTCTCATAGCCATCCTGGGATTGTGCCCCATAGTCCGTGTGTCAAACCTGGGAGGCAGCTTTGGGCTGAGGTGCCTTGTAGAAAACCTAGCTCATTTCCTCTCAACCAAAACGAACTTCTCAGGAGCTTCCTTGTCGTGGTGACTTTCTCCAGAAGTTTTATTTGTCACTGGCTGGCCCTCAGCTTCTTCCCCTGTAGTCTCCTCTGCAGTGGGTGAAGCCTCCCTGGGGTTTTCTCATGGGCCCTTTGCTGCATGGATGAGTGTGGACAACTTTTAACACCCCCAGTGTTGGAAAAAAAGCTGGATAATTTGAGAGACTGGTCCAAAAGTCAACCTCAGAACCATGATGTGCTCTGCTGAATCTGTGGTGGTTTGAGCTTGTCATTTGATTTTTGATTTGTATTTGAATGATGCCCTCATGTCTTAGACTCTTTTGCTTTGAAAGCATGTGCATGCAGCTGCTGACACATTGGCTTTTTCTTCATGTTTCTTTTCATATTTTCTATTTCTTCACTAGTCTTGGATAAAGCAGTTTATTCAGGAAGCCCTGCCAGGTTCCTTCCTGGCTTCTCTTCCTTCTCTCAGAGGCACAGTGGTGATTTGGTCAGTTTTATCCCCACTCTCTCTGACAACTGGGACTTCTTCCCTTTACCTTATTATTGACACCAGTTATTACAAATAGATTTTTGTGTTTTGTATAAAGAAGCTTTAAAAAGATTCTGCGTGTGTGAATGTTGGCTTGGAAGTGTTCTGAGATGTGGTGCCACTGCCTTTCCTTGTTCTGTTGGGCTTTTTAGAGAAGTCTTCCACCTTCCTTTTTGCCTGAAAAGCATGAAAGCTTGTCTACTTGCTGCAGAATAACTACATTATTTTTTTCCTAGTTAATCAGTTCAATCTGGTAAATACAGGCCGTGGTAAGAAAATGCTGGAAGGGACAGATGCCCAGTTTCAAGCAGAGCCTTATACCAGCTCACTGATAATGTGGTTACTCAAGGAGAGGGTACTGGAGCCTGGAGTGATTTATATAGGCTCAGATAATTAAACCAAGTTCAAGTTTTGCTAGGCTTGGCTGCTGAGCCTTGTGGCTGTCAGGGCAGAGATGTGAGGTGCTTCTCTACGAGGAAAGGGCAGCCAAGTTCCATCTCATTGTTATTTCTGAAATGAGGGTCGCCCCTCTGTGGCCAGCATGCGATGAAGTGTCCAACAGTCTGATTGAAGAACAGTGGTGCCCACTTTGGCTGGTGGTGAATTTACCTGCAGCTATTTCTGATTGCCCACACCTATGGCAGGTGACTGTTCATTTTGTCTCAGGGCTTTTTTCCTGGTGTAAAACAATTCAGACTGCAGCTTGACACACACTTCTCATCGAAGACAATTCTTTGGTTTGTTCTTATGGAAGCAGAAAATCCCTCCTGAGCCTGTACTTGTTGATCCTTTGAGGTTATGCATGGTATCCCATAGTTTCTTGCCCCAGAGTGCTTTTTTCCTGTGTTTAAGCCTGCTGTAAATTCTCCCACCAGACTTCCAGGTCCCACCACGAGGGTGTCCGCTGCGGGCAGCGAGGCCAAAGCTCGTGGTTCCGTCAGTGCCAACAACCGCCGCAGCCAGAGCTTCAACAACTACGACAAATCCAAGCCCGGGCTTCTCCCCCCAGCCCCAGCAAGCAGCAATGACAAAGGTAAGCTAAGTGATCATCTGGATTTTTCTCTCAGCAGTGGCTTTATTCAGAGGAAATAGCAGATTAAACTCTCTCAGTCTCTGGGAGTTGTGAGGTTGACTCAAGGCTGCGGTTGTAAATCCCAAAGCCAGCCGCCTCTTCTTGAAAAAAGTGTAGTCCTCCTTTAAGAGATCTGGAGCTGTGACTTGCTGGCCTTGAAGGCACATCCGAAAAAATAACTATAAAAAGTTCTGGCACTGGTGAACCGTGTTTTTTTCATTTTGCTTCAAGCACAGATAAGGGGGGATGAATTAATCACAAAAGAAGGCATTTTGATGAGTAGTTTGACAAGAATGAAAAATGACCGCTGAAGATGGCTGCAGTTTTTTATGAAAAATAGTGCAGTTTGCTTTCATTTCCATCACTGTTGTGGGAGATCCTGTAAGGTACAGAATTACACAATTTCAGCCTAATTTCAGGAATCACCCAGTGTTGTGTTTGAGGGCAGGATTGTGTATGTTGTACAGGTGTTGCAGTGGGGTGATGACTGTGGCAGTGCATCAGGGACACTCAGCCACACTGTGTGCAAAGCAGAGCTTTTTTTGAATGACATTTCCTGACTTTGTGTCCATTCAGTGCCTTAGCAATCTGCCAGCATTCATTAGCTCAAGTTCCTAGCTGTGAGTGGGGCCAGGGGGCTGGTGAGAAGTGAGTGCATCTCTCCAGCCTGGCACGGTCAAATAACTGGCAGCAGATTGCACATCCCCAAAATCCTGCTGCTGCTGAGTGCACTTCAGGCTCCCTCAGTGCCTGGACAGGCACAGCCCTCAGGCTCCCGTCTCCTGCAGAAGTTCTGGTGCCTGGAATGAGCATGTTGCTCCAGGGAGAGGCACTGTCTGGGTCAGCTTCTCCCTGCTTCTCATGCTTGGCTCTTTCCAGGAAACTCTGCTCCTCCTTCTCTAGCAATCCTCATGCTAGGGCTGCGTGCCAGGTTTGGAATGTCACCCCCAAAAAAGTGGCAGTGGAGGACCCTCAACATCCTCCAGGGACGTTCTGAACCTCCCTGATCAGATTTTGTATTACAGAAAAGTAAAATTCACCTCTGTATAATGTAATTATTATAATTACATTACAGATTAATATATCAGCATTATAAGGTAATAGTTCAGCGATATTCTACCTTGGTAAATCCATGTGTATTCTTTTAGAAGTTACAGTGTGTAAGCAGTAATGATTTAGCTGTAACATCTGCATGTAACATTTGTCTCTAAATCTGTATTAGGTCTGGCTTTCCCTTCAAAGAACAAGCTAAGGGGTTTTAGTGTGAGCAGTAGAAACCCTGTTTTACTGTGTAATATCTCCCCTGTCTCCTTTGTCCTTCTTCTAGAAGAAGACTTCATCTATTTCAGCTTCTGCTCAGTTTTACCAAGATGACTAAATAAGGGAAGTAAAGTACTGGTTTTAGCCTTCAAAAAAGAAAAAAGAAAGAAAAGAAGTCCTTATGCATACAGAGAAATAACAATAATTTGTCAACTAACTTAAATATCAGCTGCTTTTAGACAGTCATTTCTGGGAACCCTCATTCCTCACTGTAATTCATCTCCTGAGAAAGATAAACTGGTTGCTGAAGAAGCAGATGAGACGAACTGTTTCCTACAAATATTACAAATGACTAAAGGAAACAAGGCTGGTTCTTAGGCTGACAATCTACATAAGTTGCATTAACTACTCAGAATTTTGCTCTGGTCAAAATTTCCAGTCATAAATTATGGTCTTAAAGAAAAAAAAAGGCTTATGTAAAGCTGAACGTGAACTTTTCTGAAAAGTATAATCGTGACACAAAGTTGGTCTGCATCCATGAGAAACAAAAGCAGTTGGTCTGACAAATTTTTGGCTTATTTTGAAGTTAATTGTAACACTGCCAGGTAAAGTTTATTGTCAAAGTGCTAAGACAATTCTGGTTTTCTGACCCATATCCTGTGTTTTGCCCAAGAAAATGAGAGTTACATGACTGTGCTGTGTGCCAGGCTTGGTCAGTTTTCATCTCTTTACCCAGTACCTGCTCTGTTGTGTGTTTTTGAGGAAGGAAATGGGAGAAATAAAAATCAGCCGCTTTCTTACCAAAGGTAGGCTGCAATTTTTAGCTTTTATTAATCTGTGGCCTTTCCCTCCGAGTGCAAATTGTCTTGTCAGTCAGTCAGTCTGTGTCTGGTGGCAATGGAAGTGCATTAATTGAAACAGAATAATGCATCAGAAAGGAAAAGGACAGCAAATGGAGCGTGCAAGAACAGCCAGCTACTGGGAAATAAATAACCTAAATAAATTTTTCGAAAGATTCCATAAGTCAGACCACAGATTTTCTAGAAAACCTGGGGGAAAGGATTTGTGTAGTATCAAAAATGACTGCACCATTGCAGAGAAATAAGAGGTTCTTGGATGGATGCAAAATATGCAAATCTTCTCTTCCCCACAGCTCACCTGGTGTCCTCAGTATTATTTTTCTCATTCTCCACATGGCTGACACCACTTTGAATGTACAGAGAAGAGAGAAATGTTCTCTAGTGAGGATCTCTCAGACGCCTGGTTCATCCTGTGGGCACCTTCTTTGAGGTTAGGGCCTGATAGCTCTAACTTCCTTTTTAGAGTTAAAGCCTCAGGTTATATGCAAAATCCCCCTTTTATAGGGAATTCACCCAAACTCAGGAATTTCAGGACCCTCATTCCTCACATCTTGAAATGCAGTGATGTGGGTTTTTATTTATTGTCACAGTGATTAGCCATTGATGATTCCAGTTACATTCCAGACAGGGTATTTTTATGTGTGTAATTGGTGTTGCAGATTTTTTTTAAAAATAAAATGTCTTAATTGCATTTTTGTTTTGTGGGGAAATAAGCACTTAGGCCTGTGGGGTTTGGGTTTTTTTTTTTTCATCCTAATCCCTTCATACAACTGGAGCCTTTTAGTTCTCTTCTGAATTGTCAGAATTACTTAGCCCATATTTTTGTAGGAAGTGCTTTGGTTTACTTCCTTGTCTTTTAATATCCTTGACACCACAGGTCTGGTATGGCATGGAGGGCATCAGACACTTCCCACAGTCACTGCTGAACTTGCCTAAATTATCAAAAACTTTCCTAAGGAACGTAGAGAGACAAATGAACACTGCATTTTTGTGCCTGTGTGCAGTTTGTAGGTACCCTGAGGCTCCACATCACCACATCCTTCCAATTGTCTGACAGGATCACCAGATAAATACAGCCAAAATTGGATTTGCACGTGCAATTTAGAACACACAAACCTACTTTTTACCCATGGCAAGCAGGAGCAGAACTGTGTCCTAGGTAGTATCAAGAATGAAGCTTAAATATGCTGAAATATCCAGCCAGAGTAAAGACTTGGATGCAGTTGGTTTTCTTGTGAGTTTATGTGAGTACTTTGCTTGCACACTGTAGAAAGTCTCTTAGGACATGCTCTGAAAGCAGCCTGCATTTCTGCAAAATGAATCTTTGCAGAAGTGCAAAATGAATTGGGAATTTTTGACTAGCTCTGAACACCCTCATCTGCCTTCACTGTCCTCACTGTTCTTCGGGCACTCAGTTTGCATTTTGCAGTCTCAAAAGTCTGATGGTGTTGTCTGGGAATATTCTGCTTATCTTGTGTCAAGTCTAGAAAATCAGTGATGTGACGAAGCTGTAAGAGACATCAAGCTAATAAGGTACCTCCACCATTTTGATGATGTGGTACAGTACTGTGACAGGCTTACATGCTTTTTTTAAATTTTATTTTTCCACTTTGTTCCTAATATTTTATTTAAAATAATCCTACAGAGGGCAGTAGATGTCTGTGGGAAAAAGTTTCACTCTTCTTTGGGTTGGATGTTAGGTAAAATATCAGTAGGAGAAAAGCGTTACCAGACTTGGCCCATTTCTGCTTGAGATGAAAGGAAGTGTTCATTACTCAGATTTATAAAGAAGGCAAGTTGATGTCAGGTTTCTCTTGGGTAGCATCAGAAAAAGTAAAAAACCCAAGAATACATGCATACACATTCAGACAGTGAGGTAAATAAAATATATGAAATAAATGACTGCTTTAATAGTGGTGTCCATATGGGCAGCAGAGTAAGAAAAGTGTGTGTTCCTCACCTGCTCCTTTTATTTTATTGCTTTCAAATTTGGGGTAAACACTTCTAACTTGGAACACTGTGTATATTTAATAACTGTCTTTTCATGTGTAGAAAGGAGTCACTATATTCACAAGGATGTGTGACGACAATTCAAAGGGCACACATCCCTGGAGGGGAAAATTCTAAAGTCTGGAAATAGGAGTAAAATTCTTCACTATGAAGAAGTGAAGAAGAAGAGTAGAATAAAAGAAGAGAAGAATAATGAGAAGAATAAAACGTTGGAGAAGTTTGTCCAGAGGAGAGGTCAGGTTTCACTTGCTTGGAGGTTTTTAGGGCTTGCCTTGGCAGGGCCCTGGATAAGCCCATCTCAGGTTATTCAGGCTGCCCCATCTCCTGCTTTCTGGTGAAGGATGGAAGGAAGATCTCCAGAGGATTCCTGTGACCTAGGCTGCTACCACATTTTCATACCTATAAATATTATTTCCTTTTAAATTTATTTTCTTAAATGTCAACTACTTAAACAGGAAGAGCTACTAAGGGGTTTTGAAGGACATTAAGCAATTTCTTTCCTCTTAACTTCTGAACTTCACATTAGCAAAACAGGACTGACTGCCATCAGCAGTGTTAGCAAGGAACTGTCACCCCCACTGCAGGGAGCAGCCTGGTGTGTGGTTACAAATGCCACACGAGTGCCAAAAATGTGTGAGCTCTGTTGGAGGCAGTTATATTTATCAGGTTCAGCAGGGCAGGGCAGCAAGGTCAAGGGCAGGTTCAAGAGGCCACGGCAGAGCTTGTCAGAACTTGAGCAGGGAAGACTCTTCAGAGTTTAATCCCTGTCTTCATGTCAGCTTTCCTAGGAAATCCTCATTTATTTCTCTAAATGCCCTCTTGCAAAAGAGCAGAAAATCCTAAATCTGGAAGTGAGCCACTGGAATTTCTACTCTTGATGATGAAAATGGTTCATATTCAATCCTGTATGGATATAAAAATGCATGACAGTACACTCAATGCTTGGTTCTGTGAGCTTGTCTTGAACTCAGCATTGCTTAAGGTCATTTATAAGTGGCAGATTTGGATTATGTCAAACCCTCAGATTCCATTTTAAAAGGCTGCTTTAGCAATTGAGAGGAGAAACTCTCATCTCCATGTGTAGCAAGGCAAGAAATGTGCATAAGGAGATCAAAACTCCTCAGAGTTCTTGTGGGTTATGTCTTGAAGGCTGAGATATTCAGGATTCAAATGGGCTTTGAAACAGAGGGATGTTCATGAAACAGAGAGAGCTCTGCATAAACAGAGCTTTGGAAAAATCTCCTTTGCAGATTGTTGCTTTAAAGGGTTAATTTATATTCCTGGTCTAAAAGAAAGGTTACAAGCTTCCCTTATTACCTGCAAGATACCTGTGGTGACATTTATAGCAATAACAGTTCCTCCTTATCTCAGTAGACTGTGTGTGGGTATCCACTGCTCAGGAATTTGATATCAGCCCAAATAACACCACAAATGGGATAGAAATGTTAAGAATGAGGGTGTTTGGCCATTGGAAGAGATTAAATCAGACATAATGAGTCAAAACTTAATATTTGCCCAGAGCTGGTGTTCATGCAGAGGCTCCAGTTTTGCCTCAGAAATTACTGAACCCCTTTGTCTGTAAGATCAACAGAGATGATCTGGAAAGTTTTCCTGAATGAAAAATCTTACATTCTAGCACATTAAAATGGAGGACAAATCTTCTTTTGTAGCTTTATATAAAAGCAGATGAAATATTTGACCTTCTGAATGACTGGATTTGGCTCCTGTACCAGGCAAAGGATAACCAAGTGGCATTGCACAAACTTCCTTGCTGGAAACTGTTTCTGTTTAACCTCATGCAGTTTTCCCACTCCAAATAAATTATAATTATAAAGAGAGACAAAACCCAGGCTTTTGCCTTTATGCCTAGTATTAGTGTAAGAGCTACAAAACCCAGAAGTGGTGAAAAAAGAGCTCTGAGACTTCCAAAGCACGACAGAAGCTTGTCTTAGAGCATGTAAAATTTCTTTTTACCCATTTATAGAAGCATTCAGCCCGAATGGCAAAGAGAAGGCTTTTTCTGGCCTCAGGTGCTGGGTGTTTATCAGGAGGGCTGCAGCAGGGAGCTGGGATGTTGGATGCAGTTCCTGGGGCGTGGATCCAGCTGCCCTGGTGCTGGTGGAGCTCACTGGGATGGCTGAGCAGGCTCTCCTTACAGTGAGTGCAAACTGACACAGGGTGGGTTGAGATCAGATTTTAGGAAGGAGCTTTTTACAGGTTTTCCTGTGGCTTCCCCATCCCTGGAAGTGTTCCAGGCCAGGGTGGATGGGGCTTGGAGCACCCTGGGACAGTGGAAGGTGTTCCTGGCCATGGCAGGAGTGGAACTGGATGAGTTTTCAGGTCCCTTCCAACCCAGACCAGCCACTGTCCTGTGATTCTGGTGTTACAATAACTCTTATATTTTGAATTATTTTTTTTACTTATCAAAGACTGGCTAGTCCTGAAGTGTTCAGGTGCTTGAACCCTTCAGTGTTGAGTTCATCCAAACCCCCAAAGGTTTTTTTTCCAGTGCTCCCTGCTGAGCATCCAGTGGCACACAGGCACGACATAAATGTGGAATTTCAAGCCTGGTGTCTCAGCCCCTGTTCTCTGCAGGCTGAGGATTTCCACCTGAGGATTCCCTTGCACTAGAGCTGATACTCAAAAGGCAGTGACCCTTTTTGTCCCAACTGCTGGGCCATCACTGAACCCGTTTTCAGCTGGGCCAGGCTGCTGGGCAGGCTGGGGGAGAGATGGAGTCAGGAAAGATTTGGGAACCAGGACCAGCAGAAAGATCTTCACAATCTTAATCCTACCAATTCACCTGAGACTAGCAAAAAATAAGTAAGAGTTCCCAAGTTTGAAAGATGCTTATGGATGTCAGAAAGATGGGAAGTGATTTTACAGAGTGAAATAACAAGTAACAGTAAGTTAATATTTATTTATTTGTTTGTTCATTCATTCATTATAGGCTTCAAAAAGATTTTCTTTCTCTGACTTTTTGAAACAGTTACTTTCACTCCTGTTCTAGATCCATTTTGGGGGTAGTGTTATTTTTAGGTTTTTCTTTCTTTAGAAATTAATAATGTCTTAAGAAGTGAATCTAATGTTGAGTGAATCTAACATTTATTTTTGAAAAGATGACTTGATAAGACTGTGCTGAATTCACTAAGATGGAAGGGATTGCAAAAGTGGAAAAGATTTTATATTTTTAAAGAGCCATAAGTCCATAAAATATGAAACCAGTTTGCTCACACTTGCAGATTTTCACTGGGAAATAAATGTGATGGTCGCAACAATGTGAAAATACGATGATTATTTAAATTTCAGTCATACCACCTGTAAAAATGTGCAAACATCATTTTCTGCTTAGTGTTTAGGGTGCTGCCTCTGTGCTGGCATTCAAGAGATGCTCTGGTTTTATTGACCCAGGGTTTTCCCTGTCAGTCTGACAGATGGGAAATAAATGTACAGAATTTGTCTCAATAAATCCATTACCAGAGTAATGGGTGATTTCTGTTGTTCTGCTGTGTGCACTGCCAAAAGCAGAGGCTGGAGTAACCCTATCCAGTTTTCTAAATATAATATAGATTGAAGGTGTTTATCAAATGCTCAGGGTGATTTATTTGGCCTTGAATATAGCAGAGTGATCACAAATTAGATCATTCAAGAGTAAAAACAACAACACAGAGAGAAAGGAAGCACCAGTGAGGTCATGTGAAAGAAATGCTGAGGAACCTGGTGCTTTCTTTTCTTGAGTCACCACTTTGAAGTGCAGATCTGGCTCCTGGCTTTAATTCTGTTAAAAGAACTGTGCTCCAGATTTTAACAAGTTTGCAGCTTACACTGTAGATTTGTGGAATTGCATTTGTAAGAGCGTGGGGAGTCTGTGCTCCAGCCCTGAAGGAGAAGCAGCTGTACCTGTGTAGGAAACACCTACACCTGATAGGTGTTCACAAGCCTGTCCTGAAATTCTCCTGACAGGGGCTTGACCATCTCTTAAAGTGTCTCCCTTGCAGTGTCCATTTGGGCTTAAAAATACACACATAAAGCCATTCTGTGTGGCTAAAAATAAGGAATATTTCTGCTCTTCCTTGATCTCTGTCCTGTTTGTAACAGTCTTCATGTATTTGAAGACTTCAAAAGGCTCCTTCAGCCTTTTCTCTTCTAGACTAAGCAATCTTTACTACTCCATGCTTTCTCTTAGAGGTTCCTTGTGATAAACCTCTTTAATGTGATAAATCTCTTTTATGTCTTAATGGTCTCTGCTGGCCCCTTTTCAGACTGAGTCTCTTTTAAAGGGGTGCTGGAACTGGACACAGCAGGTAAGTTCTTTGTCTTCTGTCCTGTGATTCTCCAAACCTCTGATTCCACATGTGGTACTCCTAGAGCGTTTCTGAAAGGCATTTATTTTCCCTTGGTGCCACTTTGTGCTCCTTTTGCTGCAGTGCAGTTGCACAGCTGATGGCTTGGCCTTTTAAATGCAGGCATTCAGTTCCTTCTCTCGGCACACACCTCTTCAGTCCACCTCAGTGAATGAAATCTTACTGGTTCAGATTTATTTCTCCAATTTACCAAATGTTTTGATGCCCAGAAATTCCCCAGACACGAGGCTCCTGCCTGGTGTCAGAAAATGACCCTTGTAAGAGTCATCAGTGTCAAACAAAATCCTCATCTTTGGCCAGCTGAGATGTTTGTATATCCTGGGGTATTGCTTGCACCCTTTCACTTTGCTAATCAGACGTGCTTTTGAAAGATTGGCTCATTTTAGTAAATCCTCAGTGACATATTTGTGTTGGGTGGGTGCCCATCAAACAGCTTCAAGACTGTCAGGAAATAGCAAGCAGCATGGCATGTTTATAGGACAAGATATGAGCGTGCAGTGAATCATATTTGTGCTTAATTTTACAACTGTTCAGCTGGCTGGGTCTGGCATTTAAAAATGTCCTCTTCTACCTAGACAAAACCTGGCTCAAGGCTTAATCATGGCTGAAATGGAGCTGTACAAGACCACAGGACTTTGAGCAGAGTTGGTATAAGCTTTGAGAATACATAAAACAAACCGAAATTGTATTTAAACAAAGTTTCTGGGGAAAAATACCCTAAAAAAATGAGCCAGTGACATGTTCTTAACAGTACAGCTCATGAGGATAAAAATCCTGGGCTTTGAAGTGAAATTGAACCTTGAGAAGCAGCTTCTTGCCCAGTGTCCATGTGCACAGCTGTGTTGGAGGTGCTGGAACCAGGTTAATCCATGCCAGCTGAAGAGCTGGTCCAGCATTTCCCAGCCTTTGCAGTGCCTACACGTTTCCTTTTGAAAGAAATACTTCCAATTTCTCACAGATTTATTGCCGGGTGCAGTGTGCCAGAAAAGCAGCCATGGAAAGAAAGGGTCACTATGAAATCATGGGAAGGCAAAAGCAGTGGTGCTGCATCCCAGGCTTCCCCAAGTGCCAGCACGTTTCTGCTGGGCCCTTCCACTGTTCTCATCCACAACCAAAAGCTCCTGAGGAATCTGAGTGGCTCCAGGGAGCTGAGAGGAAGAAGACCCCTCCATAAATCTGTAGTGTGTGTCTGTCACTTGGTTTGGATAGGGATGGACAATATTTCCTGATGCAGTTCTCAGGGCTCTGAGGTTTTCATAGTTTCACACAAGCTGCAGGAGAGGTGTGTCAGAGCAAGGCTGCTGGACGTGGTGTCCACTCCAGCTAAGTGTAAAATCCAATGAAAGATCCCATAGCAGCTTCCTGCCTGGAACTCGTTAATGCTTTTCAATGAGTCTGTTGTCAGAGGTCTTAGGGGATTAGACTGTACAAACAGTGAGAAGGAAACGGAGAAGAATGAACAAGAATGGTGTTTGTCTAGCATAGAATGGAGAGTGCAACTTGTTTGGAATGGCACAGTAAACTTGGTTTCATTATTTTTATGGCCATCTAGCTGGTGTGTGGTCAATAGAGGTCTCTCCAAGCTTTCTTAGGCATTCATGTTGACAGCATTTTGAATTTTACAGTAAGTAAACAAAAACAACAAGGAATTCAAATGTCTTAGTTGGTTATGGCGAGACAATGAGAAAAGGGGCTGCCTGTGCTCCAGTTTTATTTCCCCTCACCTCAGCAGAAATGCTGGGTCTTGGCTGAGTGAGCTAGCCAACAGCAGAACTGTTGTTCCATGTGCTGGAGCTCTGTGTGAATGGAGGCAGCTTTACAGAACTGGAGTTTCTGACATGTCCAAGGGCTTTGCTGAGGGTTTTCAGGGCTAGAACACATGTCTGTGGAGCACGGAGCTGCTGTTGAAGGTACAGGGTTTACAACACTGGGACTCAAGAAGTAGATACCATGGAAGGGAAGAAAAATACCACGGAGCAAAGGTAACTTTGGTGTTGTGTTACAGCAAATTTAATCACTGTTAAAGGGAAAATCAGAAGGTGAAGGAAACAATTCTGCTCAGTTAGAAACGTCCTGAGCAAGCTGATCTAGTGGCAGGTGCTCCTGACTTTAGAGATGATCTCTAAGGTCTCTTCCCGCTACAGTTCCTGCTATGATTCTAAGGTTTTATCCTCAGCAAAGCAAAAATGTTCCCTCTTCAGGCTTTTCTCAGGTTCTACAGAACTTCCCTATCTGGCAGCCTCTGCTTGAAAATAAAAGAATTTCTGTTGTGTTTTCTGTGGTCCAGAACAGAAGAGAGACCAGAAAGCTTCACAGAGGCCATGCCCGGCCACCCCATGCCCAGCCCAGGCTGGCAGCTCTGCCAGTGCCTTCCTGCCAGCTGCAGCTCCCCCAGTGTTAAAATTGAAACTGAAATGGACATTTCTGGGGCCACCAGAGTTGTGCTTATTTTGAGGTGGGCCAGGTCCCTCCTGTTGGGAATGTTCTGCTCTTACCTGCTCGTGGTTTGGGTTGTGGAAAGTTTGGGGTTTTTGTAGTCAGCTCCTGGCAGGATGCAGACATTTCCATCCCTACAGGGTTTGATGAATGATCACTGAGGAAGAGAACAGCTCAGCTAAAAAGTTCTGCTCTGTAGGACTTCATGTACAGTGCTTTGAAGGAGAATCTTGTGGTGGATGGGAAGGGTCAAGATTCACCATTTATTCTTCTAGATGGGAAATGATCAAAGTGCCACAGTGGTTTCTGCAGTTCTGACACTGTCATGTCATAGAGCAAGGCTGCTTTTATTTCCTAAATTAGAATCTGGCTGTGGATTTGCTTTTAAATCTCTTATCTAATCTATAGGCTGGAGTAAAAGATATTTCTCATCATAAGAACTTACTTTTCCCATAGCTGTGAAATAAAAATTAAAAGTTTGTTCATTCAAAAATGGATAAAAATGCTGTTAAGTTCTGACCCTCCTAAGGAGAGTGACTATGAGAACATCCTTTGTCTGTGTGTTGCCTTTCATGCTTACAATGATGGCTTTTGAAAGTTTTCAGTTACAGCAAATCAAGACTTACTCAGAGTGAACATGACAAATGATGGGAAATTGCATATATTTTTCTCCTGACCTTATTATAACAAGCTCTCAAAGACTTCTGTGGAAGAATTAAATCATAAACCTTCAGATTCTTTTTTTTCCTTCTTCACAAACAGGTGGCTTTGCAGATGCAGCTCAGTCTTTGCAGGAGCAGCTGAAATCAGATTTACCCGTGTTACAGTGTGTATTGGCATTGGAACTGGACCACCAGCATCTTTTTTAACAGGAACACTAGGAGCAAAATAGATTTCAGGCCAAGATTTAACTTTGAAAAGAGGAAAGTGATCGTTATTTATTGTAGGCTGTAGCTTGGGTTTGAAAACATTTCTTTTATGGTCAGTTTTAGTTAATGCAGGTTGCTGAAGAAAAAAAATACCTCCCTCACAAAGGAACACATGGGAAATAATAAGCTTATTAATTGAATGCATGAAACCTGCTCCCCTTTTCATGAAAGAAGGGTCTATGCTATGCTGAATAAAACTTTCCCCTCTGCATGCTGATGTGTTCTCCACGAATGGATGTTGCTGCTTCATTAGGAAACCCAGCATTTGAAGCTGCAGTCTGGCAGCAGAACTCCTTTTGCTTACCAAACTTGGCCAGAGGAGTAAATGAGCCAGCATTTGTTCGTGAGGAAGAAACAGAGAATCTGAAAAACTGAAGTTTCTTAAGCTGGAGCAGTTTTTCACGAGAATGTTTTAGGGTGAACCTTTTATTCCTTGCAGTGCATGGTGCAATGTAGTAAATCATTCAAGGATGTTCAGTTTCCAGTTTCACTGTATTTGACCCGAGTATAAATCAAAATCCACCCCAGTTGTGTAAGGAAGTACCTTCTTTCCTTTCCCAAAGTGTTGCTGCTTAACTGTAGACTTTGTGAATCTCTCTCCTTAATTTCAGGTGTGCAGCATCCAATATTCACAAAATTCACTTTGTGGAAGATGTCAAGTAGACACTCTGAAAATCACATTGCTATTGCAATAGATTCTATTTTTTTTAATGTTAGTCTTGTCCTAATTTTGGTTTCTCTGAGATGTTTGTAAATGGAGCTGCACTGTGCTCCTCCTACGCCACTGGCAACAGAAGCAAAATTCACTTCCAGACAGGAGGGTGTATGTGGGGGCGCTGGGACAAAGAGAACGTTGTGTTTATAAACAAATAAACTGGGAAAAAACATACTAGTCAGAGACCAAACAGAAATAAATAAATAGATTTCCTGAAAATGTTTTTAAAAAAGAGGGATAAATTAAAAAGTTCTAGATTTTGCTGGGAAATAAGTTCTGAGCAATGCTCTGGGATTTGGACAAACAAGCCATTTCACTTGATCCAAGTGAAAAAAGCCAAGCATTTTTTCCCAGAGGTCTGTGAGCTGCAGTACTCATCTGTGCTGTTAGGATGTAGCTGAGGTCCCACATCAGCCCAAGTCCCTTCCATTCACTTCCAGAAGAATGCTGTGGAAGTGAATAGAAGAGAAGAGCCCTGTTTTGGTGTGGTGTGAGACAGGGCCAGGCTTCTCAGCCAGGTTATGGACCTGGCTCAGGGGTCTCTCTTGGCCCAGGTGAGTGGCTCTGTGTAGGCTCTGGGTGCTGGGGAGTGCAGGCTGCCTTTGTTCATCAGCACACGTTGCCTGTGTTGTTCTCAAGCTGTTGTGGGGCATGTGTTTGAGAAGGAAGATTTATTTTCCAAGAAATGTGCTCAGTTGTCTCCCTGCTCCAACCCCAAGCTGAATTTTTGTACTAACAGGGTGTACAACCAGCTCTTCTGCTTTATAGATGCAAACCTTACTGGTCATTGTCATTTTGTCATCCTTCTATTGCACTAGTCCTGTTTTTCTGAGCAAGTGAAGGCTCCCCTCCCTGGTTGTAAATGCATCCTAGGCATGTTCATGAATCCCAGACAGCTCTGATGATTTCTGGGCATGGCTGTTCTTTGTGCTGAGATTTGTTTAACATGATGAGGCCAGAAGACATGTGGATTAGGGACTTGGTGTTGAAAGTACTGTCAATCTCCAGTTCCTATAGCAGTATCTCAATATTGAGATGGACTATTACTGTTCTTAAAAATAATCCATACAAATTAACTGTGCAGGATGCACAGTTGGGATTTTCATGAAGCTTTCAGTTCATTCCTGGATGTCTTGTGTGGAAGGCAGGCTGAGACAAAGCCTTGCTTGTTCTGAGTGTGCAAAAGGAGCCTGGTGTGGTTTGGGGATGGGAAGTGGACTGTGATGAGCAGGAGAACTTCAGGAAATGAAAACAAAAACAAAGCAGCAGCGTACGGTAAGAGGCATGAGGGAAAGAGCAGTGGTGCAGCTTTTGAGAGCAGAGTGAGGGACTGTGCTGGCAGCCTGTGAAGAGCTTGTCACCTTCCCTACTTTCCTCTTTGTGTCAGGGCACTGGGACTCCTCCCACAGTGGGGCAATCCCTGGAGGTGCTCAAAGAAAGGTGCAGGTGTGTTAATGGTGGACTTGGGCTTGGCTGTCTTTTCCTACCTTAATGATTCTCTCATTATCTTTTTGGTCCTCCTTAACACATGGAATTGAATTCAAGAGGCTTGAGCTGAGCAGTGAGAGGAGTTCATTGTTGAGGAGTCTCTAATACTCTCAGAGAGCTGATTCTGTGCTAAGTCAGGAAGATGTATGTGACTTAAATTCTCTGGTTCCTGTGCTGTTCTCTCTTTGGTCATCCTTAAAACATTGGGTTGAATTCAGCAGGCTTGAGCAGAGCAGTGAGAGGCCAGGTGGCATTACTGGGATATTTGGTGCCTTAATTTTCCTTCTGTACTAGAGTAAAACAGGAGTGATGTCCTGGCTGGCACAAGGTTAAAAGCAGCGTAATTCCTGTCTGTGTCTGTAATACAGCTCCTGATTCCCTCCAGCTCCATGTGGGTACTTTGCCATAGGTAAAGGACTGGCAAAACTGGCCAGTATAACAGTTTCTGGTTAAGAGTCCTGGAAACCTTCCGACTTCAGTAATATTTTTAAAAGTATCATTAGTTCCTGCTATTCCACTTTGTCCATAACCACGTGAAACGGCTGAGTTTATTGTTAAAGAGCCCCAAATACTCCTAGAAACCTGACTCTGCTAAGCCAGGAAGATGTGTGTGCCTTACATCCTCAGCAGATCTGGTTTGGATCAGAGGAGGGAGGTTAACAGAGCCGTATCTGCACTGAGCAACTGAAAGTGAAGGAAAGCAGCCCCTGTGTGGCTGCAGCAGCCCGTGATTTACAGGGCTGGATTCACAGGGCTGCCCCTGCTGCCGAGAACGCACGCTCTGCGCTGCTGTTGATTTTTGAATTAAAAAAATGCAGCTCTGTACACAGTTTACTCTCGTGCTAGAGGGCAGGGAAATATAGGTAAGAGCCGTTAATCCCCAGCAGGCTGCTGGGCAGGCGAACAGACACAGATGACAAAATCTAATTGGAAACATGAGCAGTTTAACAGAAAACATATTTGTGATAATTGAGAGAGTAACATCTCCAAAAGGGAAACTCTGCAAAGAGAAACTGATTCAGAGGAGAAGTGGCCACTGGTGGGTGAGTGTGATTTTTCAAGCTCTCTTTAGGCTCGGAACTAATTTCTTAATGAGAACAAATAACATTAGGAGGAACTAACTAAATAAAAGATTTGTTTTCTCTGTGGGGGAGGGCTGAGCAGTTACTGCCACAAGTTTCTCTTGCAGCTGTATTAGGATATGTGGTAATACTTAATTTAGGTTCCTTACAAAAGGGTACAATTGCTTTTGTTTTTGTGGAAGGAATTTTCTTCTACCTTTGCATTATGAAGATACTACCACCCCCACCCCCAATAACCGAAAGGACTTGAGTTTTACTTTTTTCCTTACTCCTGCATTTTTTAATGTTTGAGGTTTTTCTAAGAATCGAACTCGGAGAGTATTTTGCCAAAAGCAGAGGGAACCCTTAGTTACAAAATAGTGCTGTGTTTTTGCTAATGAAAAAGTATTGTGGACTTAATAAGGGAGAGCACATCGCAGAACACATTTTGGTTTGAATTGGAAAAGATTCTTCTTCTTTTTCTTGAAACAGCAAGTAAATGTAAATTATACAGTAGGAGCTCGTTGCTGTTCTGCTGGGTAGGAAAAGAAAACTGGCTTTGATTTTCTTAGAATTTCACTCATGTTGCAAATAGTGATGTCTCTTTCTAATGCTATCGGTGTGAAACTCTTGGTGTTTCATTACAGCAAGAATCTCACGGTAACTGCAACTCCAGGTACTGCCGTGTTGATGTTTTTGGGGTTGTTTTCTGTGTTTTCCTTGCAGAGCCTGCAGACAGCACGGCCTCCCAGCCCACAGGAATGAATGAAAATGTCTCATCCTCAGTGCAGAGCTGCGGCAGCGCTGCTCCGTGCAATAACTCCTCAGCCATCCCTCAGCCCAGCTCTGCTATTAAGCCTTGGCGCAGCAAGTCCCTGAGTGCCAAGCACACCGCGACGTCTTCCATGCTCTCCGTGAAGCAGCCGGCCCCCGAGCCCCCAAAGCCGCCCTCGGACATCGCCAAAAACGCTCCCAACAGCCAGAAATCCATGCTGGAAAAGCTGAAGCTCTTCAACAGCAAAGGGGCATCCAAAGCAGGGGGCACGGAGTGCCCGGGCTCTCGGGACAACAGCTGCGAGAGGCTGGAGGCGCTCCTGAGCCTGGAGGAGAGCGAGGAGATGGACAGCGCCAACCTGAGCGTCAGCACCCCGGGGTCCATGTCCAGCAGCCCCAAAATCGCACTCAAGGGAATCGCACAAAGGACCTTCAGCCGCGCGCTCACCAACAAGAAGAGCTCTCCAAAGGGCAATGAGAAGGAGAAAGAGAAGCAGAAAGAGAAAGAAAAGGATAAAAGCAAAGACGTTGCGAAGAGGACGTCCATCACCGAGAAGCTGGACCCGAAGGAGGAACCTAAAGAGGAACAGACAGCACTGACAACAACAGCAGAGATGCCAAAAAAGTCCTCCAAGATCACGAGCTTTATCCCTAAAGGAGGGAAGCTGAACAGTGCCAAGAAGGAGGCCTCTGCCCCTTCGCACAGCGGAATACCAAAACCGGGGATGAAAAACACCACGGGGAAATCCTCAAGCGCCCCCGTTGCCGCCAAGGACGGCGAGAGGAGCCGCGGCGGCAAGGCCGGCTCGGGGCTCTCCCACCAGAAATCCCAGCTGGACGGCCGCCACTCCAGCTCCTCCTCCAGCCTGGCCTCCTCCGAGGGCAAGGGCGCCGGGGGCCTGGCCGGCAGCGGCAGCACACACAGCACGGGCAGCAACACGGTGAGCGTGCAGCTACCTCAGCCCCAGCAGCAGTACAGCCACCCCAACACCGCCACCGTCGCGCCCTTCATGTACAGGTAGGGACACGGGCACCCAGGGGCGGGGCAGCAAGGGAGGGCTGCATCCCTTCTTCTGATGGAAGCTTCTTGCTTCAAGAGTGCAGGCAGTTCGTGTATCTTTAGAAAAAAACGGTGGTGAAGGCTGTGGGAGAAGTTGGGATAGGCAGGTGTGGCGGTCCTGGCTTCATTTTTCTCCTTGCTACGTGGGAATCTGTATTTCGGAGTTTCACACTTGTATGTTTATTATTTCTTATCTATTTACAGTGAGCTCTAACTGGCAGGTTAGAGAAACAAGGTAAAATGGAGTCTTCTGACTCTTTCCAAAAAGTTAATTACCCAATAGCGAGGTGACAATTATAGTATTGATACTTTTGACCTAATAATGACCACCCAAGGCCTGCAATACGGACCTTTTTCTCCCAATTGCATAAAGCCACCTAAACCCATGAAGAAGAAGGTGAAGAAGGAGGACTTAGACAATGCCCAAAATCCTCATCTTGACTCACATGTATTACTATATGCTAAAATCCCCAAATCCAAGTTTCCAGAATTGCAACAGATAGGAATAGGAATAATGGAATAATGGTTGTATCCACCCCTCCTAGTAGGAAGCACAACAACCTCCTTGACCAGGTGCTGCCCTTCCAAAAGGTACAAGAAGTTGTATCAGGTTTGTTTTGTGCACCCTTTGAAAGTTGTAACAATGCCAAGACACACGTGGGGGCTTCACTGTGGCTGGTGGTGGTGGAGCTGCCCCACTATAAGCAGGAATTTGAAATTTAAAAAAAAAAAAAAAAAGAAAAGAAAAATCCCTGCATTTAAGGGAAGGCACCTGGACAGCAGAAACTTGTGGAGAGGGGTTGTTAAGTTTATCACTGCAGTGTCCCCTCATTGTTGATATTGATCTTAGTCTGAACACAGATATCATCTAAAATGTCAAAGCAGATGCAGTCCATACATTTTCTATAATTTAAACATACTGATAAACTCCACACAGGATTTAATTGACCTTTTACCAAAACCAAAAACCAAAACTACCTGTTGGCAGCTGGAAAATGGAGAAATGTGTCTACTTTTCAGCACTGGAAGAAAAAAGGCCAAACTCTGTAACCATGTTAGCTTTAAAAAGAAAGAGAAAAGTCAGATCATGGTGGTTTGCTAGGCAAATATAACATATTATTATATTTACTATCCAGACATTATTTCAATCTGCAAAATGAAATGTACTTGTTAATGCACTGCAGTAGAAGGCTCAGGTATTTTCTGACACAATTGAAGGTTACTTTAATCTGTACTTCTCAGCTGCCTGTAGACTTCTTGTTTGAGTTGGATGGGTTTTTTTTAAAGCAGAAGACATAAGAAATTGTCGTGCATTTTGTATAGGGTTGTCACAGGCAGAAAGGAGGAAGACAAAGTTTATTTTAGAGCAGCCTCCCATGGAGTCAGGAGGGGCAGGAAGGGCCCCCTGCTCTCTGAACCCTTCTCAGAGGGCTCTGGGTGCAGCTGGGCCCAGGCTCAGCACCAGCCTGGGACAACTTTGTCTAAAGGACAAATTTTCATGTCTAAAGGATTGTACAGGTGTAACTGAACTTGATATAACTCAGCTGTCCTTGTAGGATTAAGGATGGCAAACCAGATAGATTTGTATGAAAATAAGTGATGTATTTTGACAGTGATTAGACTAATAGTTCTCAATCAGAATTATTTACTACACAGTAAAGGCAGCTGTGATTACTAGTATAGTACAATTCACTGTTTTTGAAACAATATCAAAGGAATTATGTTAAAGTTATATTGAAAACAGTTATTCAGTAGAGGTTGCTCCCCCTCCAGGAGGTCCCCACTCAACAGAGGACTCTGCACACACTCCAAGGAGGGGTGTGGTAGAAGGCCTTGCCATTAAAGGGTGGGGTTGGGCTATAAAATATAAAATAGGACAAAGTGACCCTCAGTCAGGTGTGTCCTGGCCAGCTGTGCCAGCCCAGCACCTCCAGTTACCAGTGGTGTCACTGCTGGTTCCTTTATCAGTTCCTTTACCAGTTCTGCCACCTCTTCACCTCCCTGTCAGGAGGTTGAGCTCTGGGGTGGGTGAGTCAGGCTGGTCTCAGCATTATTGAACACCAAAAGCAGCAAGAGGCCCCTTCTCCTGCTGCCACAGAGAGCTCTGGAAATGGGGGATTACTCCAGCTGTTCTACCCCACCCCAGGCAGAGCATCCTGCTACAAGAGTCAGGTGAAATTAAAAGTATTGGAGTAATATTTCCCCACTGTATCTTCACTTTTTTACAGCACTTACCCTTGGGGCAGGAGAACTTGCAGCTCTATGAGCAGAACACAGCACAATTAGTAAGATGAAATGAGTCACAGTATCTTGCTGAAATCTAATAGATCCTTACATCACCTTTGATTACCTAGCAGCCATAATATCAGATAATAAATTGGAGTTTGAAGCTGGCTTTGCCCAGTCATTTCTTTTAAAATGGAAGTGATGTTGAAGGGAACCTAGCAGGGGTGTAACATGCCATCACTTACTCCCTGCTTTATCTTCATGCAATACAGACTTTATTGGAGAGGATCAGATTAGCCACAACAACTGATGTTACTGATAATTAAAATATATCTGCAAACCCAAGTGTTTCCAGACCCCATCTGATGAGCTGGGAAGCCTACCTTTGACTATGAATTTTTTATTTTTTACAGCTGAGTGCTTGTTTCCATTTCCAGGACGTAATTCAACATGGGACTGATGAATTATGTAAAATCAGTCTGCTGGTGTGGCTGATGGCAGGGGCACTCCTCTCCTTGTGCTGGAGGTGCTTGGGATGGAGAGGGGCTGCACATCCCTGTCCTGTTTTGCCTTGCAGGTCCCAGACAAACACATCCCTGTCCTGTTTTGCCTTGCAGGTCCCAGACAGACAATGAGGGGAACGTGACAGCCGAGGCCAGCACGGGAGGGCTCAGCATGGATTCTGCTCTCTATGTCAAAGCTGCCCAGCCTGCCCTGGAGGACCTCTCAGGTGAGCCTTGCAGCATGAGCCATTCCTGGCTGTGATCTGGTTCAATAGAATGGGCTACAGCAGGCTGATTTTATTCCTAATGCTTTAGTTTTTAATAACTTCATTTCTTTCAGCTATTCAACAGCGCACACTAGGTGTCAACAATTTGAACTCTAAATGCTTAAGTTTAGCACGACTGTGCTCCCCAAATTTCTTGAAATCACCAGGAATTCTGCCTGCTTAATTCTGTTTTTCTTGGAGCTGTGCAGCACTTTTTTAGGATTAAACTACTATAATGATCCTAATTATTCCCAAGCATTTCATATGCGTTGTTTAGTTTTAAAAACTTTATTTTGGAGCTTACAGAGGAGACTGTGTTCATTTCCTTGGTGTTTTGGTTTGGAGGAATCTCAGTGTCACTCACATGAATCTGATCAATTTGAGAAATGGCCTTTGCAGCAACAGGGCACCAAAATCCAACTACACTCTACTGTGTCCAGCATACAGAAACTGAAACTGGTTGTGGCTGGAAAATGAGCAGTCTACATTAGAAAGTACCTGATACATTTATCTAGAATTCCTGCTGCTTTAAGAAGTATAAAATAGTTAGCAAAAAAAAAAAAATTAAGCTTATCAGTATAACAAAGTAATTTTCAGCAGCCATATTCTGTTAGAATCTACCAGATTCTACTAATGTGATCTAAAATGTGTTTTTGAAGTCACAGTGTGATCTCCTCCTGTCCCCATTTCAGCAATACCTCTGACTTTGCTTACTGTGTGCTGTTGCAGGATATCTCATCTGTAGATTATCTCAGGTTTTTTCCATCTACTTAGGCCTGGTGTCCCCCAGTTTAATGTGGGGTTTGAAACCAAGTGCCCTCCTTGGAAAAGTGATGTGGCTGAAAGTTTCACCCTGAGATTGATTTCATACTGCATTGCATATTCTATCAGGGCTGTCTTTATAACCTGTGTGCTGATGGCAAAGGTGAGAGGCAGAGTCACTGGTGAGGAAAAGGGCTGCAGGGATGCCTAAGTGAACATATTGTGTGTACAGTTTATACACAGGTGGATTAAGGACTTAAAAGGCAGACAAAAGGCACAAGGCATAAAATCCTTGGGAGCATTTTTGGGCTCATATTTAAATATGAGAGTTGCAAGTAAGAAACACAGTGTCCAGCTGCTTGAACTTTTCCAGCCTTACCTCTTAATCATCACATTGTCCGGGCTGGATGCATTCAGCCTGCAAGCTGAGAAGTGTTCCCAGATCACAAAAAGTCTCCAGTCCTTAATGACAGATGTTATGTAAGTACAGACTGTTGCTCAACTGGAATATGGGAGTTTTGGGATCCAGAGGCAGAAGACAGCTGAACAAAACACTCCCTCAGCCCAAATGAATGAGAAATAAAAAACACAGTTATCTGTTCTCCCTGCACAGCAGCTATTGATGCTGCTAATTTAAAAGCACATATAAAACAGAAGAGAGCACATATAAAACAGATAGGTGGGGAGTGGGTATTTATGAATTAAGGATGCTGCCTGCCCATGAGGAGCCAAGGGATTTCAGAGTTAAGCTCTATGGGCCAACTATCCAATATCTGTCTTTTAAGTATAGTTACAGTTCAAGCAGTGGAATGTAATGTAAGTGAAAATTTGGTATCAATTTAGGCATAAGAGTGATCTCAGAAGAAATTGCTTTAGTTTGTCTCCTGTGTGTTTTCCTAAGAAGCTACCTACCATTTGCCTTCACATCTGTGAGAGGAATGATCTGTAAAAGAGCACTGTGACCTTTGTTAAGCTAAAGGCCTATAAATATTTTATGTTTTTTTTACTACAGAAATTTGTAGATCCATGAGTATAGAGGATGTTTTCTGTCCCAGAGACCCAGTGGCTAAAGTAATCAGTCTTGTTAGGTGGATGTTTCCAGTCCAGCCAGACCATAATTGTTTGACCCTCTGGCTTAAGTGAATTGGAACTCAGGGAGATGATTTCCCAGAGAGCAGAGACTGATGATAAGAAAAATGCTCACATGGGCACTTAGCACTTTGGTCAGTGGTTTGCAGCACTGCTGCTTTGTAGGCAACAGTGTGTGAGTGGGTTTTTCTGTGCCACCAACCTGGCATCTTTTAGAAACATGAAATTTAAAGCAGAGAATTCAGAAAGTTCCAACAGCAGCTTTTTATCTGGTTCTTCTCACTTCTGATGTGGGTAATATATAGTTATCCATCTAAACTAGCAATTGTATGAGTGCCCAGCATCCTGGCAGCTCAGAAATGCACCACATGTACAGAGAAGGCTGATAGAAAATGTGAAATAGTTTATGTTTGCTGTAGTATTTTCTTTATGAGTTGTAAACCCTTTAGAATGAAGTCACTTCCTTCTGTGCCTCACAGAAGCTTTGTGACAGTTTTGTGGAGGTTTTCTGTTCCAGCTTTCAGCTTACAAAGAATACACTGGCACTACCAGAAATTCACTTCTTTTCAGCCTCTTAGAGGATTTAACTCTATAAAGCTCAGCTGAGGCAGCAACCAAAGCATCTCTGAAATGACAGCTGAGAGCATGTAAATAAATCATGCTGAAGCACTAATTAAGTTATTAATTTGATAAAATGAAATTATGCTGCGGCAGTAGGAAGACTTCCTTTTTGTGCCCATAAACTCTGCTTTTAAAGAGCAGGACATGAATGTGTTTTAGAACAAAGTATTTGAAGGAGAGAATTTCTTAAGTGCCATGAAAAATAAGTCATCCCACAACTTTGTGTTATGTAGTGCATCTTAGGAACTGTGTTTTGATGTTGGCAAGCAAAACCTTTTGTTATTTTACCCGAAACTTCACTCAGCATGGAGCACCCACCCAGCCAGCACGGTTTAGTTTATGGAAAGCTGTTACTGTAGGACAAAGAAGATGTAGTGAAAACACTACAGGTTAACGTTAATTGTGTCAATTTATGAGATGGAAAGGGTGGTATTGGAGATGGAAAAATGGAGTGGATATTCTGATGAGGCTGAAAGTTAACCAGAATTTGAACTGGTCATATGGGAAATGACAGTTCAGCAACATCCCAAAGGCAGCTCTGCCATGAGGGTAACCCCACGGAGCTCCTTTCAGTCAGGGTGTGATGATGCCGAGGGGAATGGACTCTCAATCCCAACCAGCTTAAAAAGTCAGAATAAAGTGCATTTGAGTCAGATCCAGGCCCAGGCAGCAGCTGAGCTGTGTGCTGTCCCCCTGTCCTCACGCTGGCTCTCCCTGCAGGAGAGGACCCCGAGACGCGGCGGCTGCGAACGGTGAAGAACATCGCGGACCTGCGGCAGAACCTGGAGGAGACCATGTCCAGCCTGAGGGGAACCCAGGTCACACACAGGTACACACAAACACTCCAGCTTTGCCCCTTTTAGCCCTGCCTGGGCTGCATCCTCAGCAAAGTGACACCGATCCTGTAGGTTTTGTCTTTAGCCCTGCCTGGGCTGCATCCTCAGGAAAGTGACACCGATCCTGTAGGTTTTGTCTTTAGCCCTGCCTGGGCTGCATCCTCAGCAAAGTGACACCGATCCTGTAGGTTTTGTCTTTAGCCCTGCCTGGGCTGCATCCTCAGGAAAATGACACTGATCCTGTAGGTTTTGTCTTTAACACACAGAATTTGAATAATTGTTGAGAGGGCACGATGAGGAATTGATGGGATGGGGTTGTATTGACTCAAAGGTCAAAGATAAACACTTCTTGTTAAATGTGTGAGGTGGTGTTTGAATGTAAGTTACAGTTTAAAATGTTTCTTCTTACTGTTGAGTAACTTCAGCGCATTACACTTCTCTCTCCCCAACATGTAATACTTTGTTTAAATGAGAGGTGAGCTGTGCTTGACCCACATTATCAAGTGCATAACTTAAATTCCTGACTAAACTTTGGACAAAAAAAAATTTCAAATATTGTTAGTCATCCCCTCAATGTAACTGCTTTTTCTTTGTGAAGCAACATTTGGAAATCTTCAGCAATATTTAAAATATGCTGTAAATAGGCAAAGATTGCTATTAGACTTAAACACTAATAGAGTTGGATCTTTTCAATGTTGAACATGAAGTTTGGGAGAAGAAGCTGCTTGGCCCCTAATGAGGTTGGGGTCCTACCTAATGCTTGGGATGTGATGTACCCCAGCCCTAAATGAGTTTATTTGGGGAACATGTTTGTATCTAAAACTGAAGCAGAGCTTGCAAAGATGAACTCCCAAAGCTATTTTTCTTTGCAACTTTCAACAATGTGACATCCCTTCATGGTTTAATTACTATAACCAGGGAATACAGAAGTTTTTGCTCATATATAACATCGGGAGTGGCACGATGCTGTTTATTTTTACTAATAGCCACAATAAATTTTAAAAAGTGGCAATGAGTTGAGCAGGAAAGGAAAAGAGGAGTTTGTGTGGGTAAGAGAAGTTGCAGCTATGGATTAGCTGCAATAAATCAGCTGCAACTCAGCTATGAGTATTCAGGGTGTCATCTTGCAACCTGTACACATCACTTGAACACTCATGGTTTAGTCCCATTTTTAGCATTCCATATAAAAATATTACCAGTATTTTTAAAGATCTATATTACTCATGAATATATGAGTAATTTATTGTTTTTTCTACTTTGGGTTTGAACATCTTCAAAGCAGTTCATAGTTCATTATTGGTTTGTTAATATGCAAAATGTATTTTGGAAAAAATATATTTTTGGCCTTTCTTCTTACTTTTTTCATTCAGTTCTCTCTGTGGTGTAGAAATAGCTTCCATCTTGGTGCTGGGCACATCTCCAGAGTTAGAATTTTCATGAATGCAGACAGCAAAAGGGAGTACTACAGAAAAACAGTACTTCAGCAGGTTTTCCTTTAGTCAGCATATTATCCCATGTGCTTGAAGATGAGAAAATTATGCTTTCATACTGTGGATAATCCATTAAAAAATTCCTGCTTAAGTCTTCTCTTGTGTATGGAGAGCGCCTGGTGGCCTGGTTGCAGGAGTCTCTTTGGGAACATGGGGGAAGGACCTGAAAGGTGAAAGAAAAGGATTTCCCCAGGTGATGCAGCAGTAAATTGTTGGTGCTGTTACGTACAGTCAGTAACTTGGTGAGCCTTGGGAGCACCTGGAATCTCACAGCATTCCATGTAAGAGACACATTTGATCCGCTGCATCCAATGCCTTGGAGTGGCTGCCTAAAACAGAGGCTAGACAAGATCAGGAGAATAAAGTGGGTATTTATGAAAGGCCTTCAAACAGGTACCCCCTGGGCAGTCAGGAGCCTTCCAGAGGCTGCACCCAAGATGGACAATGGTCAGGAGTTTTTCAGACAAATTTAAGTTTGGTCCATTTATTCTCCAATTACAGCTTTAGATAGTGCAGTCATGTTCCCCCAGTTTGCTCCCCCACAAATTCACTTTTATTTATACTTTTTGGGGTCTGAGGCTGTAGGGTGTCACTGAATTTCAGGCCCAGAGGGATTGTTTTGTGTGACCAAAATGCGAAGACAGTTAACTAAAATCCCATGTGCAATTTAGAGTTACGCACTAACGCAGTATACAGGATTTGAAACGTATAAAAGCTGAATATATGGACATTACCAGACATTCTGTCCTTTTCTCACCACCTTATGCAAACATGGCTTGTACTAGAGTGTCACCATGAGGTTCTCCTGGTTTTCTGAGCATTCATATTAAAGTAGAAGTGTGCACCTTCTCACGCTCATTCACGTAAACAAGGAGATTGTATTTATAAATATTATAAATATGAATAAGAATTGTTTTCACATTCTTCTCCAAGGAGAGGAATGGTTGTGTGACAGTCCCTTTGACCACAGTGGTTGAGAGGTGGGAATACCACCCTCCAATCCATGGTCACCTTTGAAAAAGTATTTAATTAGAAGTAATAAACAAAGGGCAGAGATTTTGAGAGGTGGGAATACCACCCTCCAATCCATGGTCACCTTTCAAAAAGTATACAGTAAGAAGTAATAAACAAAGGGCAGAGGTGTTTCTCTGCTGATGCTGCTCTCCGAAATCCCGACTCTGTGGGTTATCTGAGCAGGGCTAATAGTGACAGTAGAGCCTTGGTAAATCATAATAGGACGCAGTGGAATGGAATTTTGTTTTGACAGTGTTCCATTAATGCTTGTATTTTGAGTGTGAATTTGGAGTAGTTTCTCCTCCATCCTAAAGTCACTTCAGGATTTTTAGTAGTTTTTCCCTCCTCCCAGCACGCTGGAGACCACGTTCGACACCACGGTCACCACGGAGATCAGCAGCGGCCGCAGCCTCCTCAGCCTGGCGGCGCGGCCGACGCCGCTGTCGTGGCGGCTGGGCCAGTGCAGCCCGCGGCTGCAGGCGGGGGACGCTCCCTCTCTGGGGAACGGGTACCCACCCCGGGGCCACGCCAGCCGCTTCGTCAGCGCCGAGCCCGGCTCCGGGCGATACCTGTACCCAGCACCGCTG